>DWDU01000608.1:0-17917 GCA_018245575.1 Jemadia suekentonmiller | reverse complement strand
GTGTAGTACATTGCCACGTTTCACTAGTTACGTTTCCGTCCCTTAATGGAATAGGTGAATAATAATAATAATCAAATTGCCTTGACTGCCTCGTTGGTCGTGTTGGTTGCAAGTGCGAATGCTGATCGGGAGGGCCTGGATTCAAATCCCGGGTTGGTTAGGTACTATTGGGCATTTCTAACTTCAATTTTCTAGTACTGGCTCAAGGTCTGGATATATTTCCCTTGTATGGCTGTAAGCGCACCCGAAAATTGTATAACTTCCATAAACGTATCTGGTGAAACGTGGGAGTGTATTACACTCATCTGCCTGCCACTTCGAGGAATAAAGGCGTGACGTTACGTTACGTTACCTTAACAACGCACCTTAACCACGGAAATGTAAATTTTATCACCGTCGATGACCAATTCACCATCAATCAAATCCGTCAGGCCTACGATCGGTTCGTAATCCTGCTGGATCGAGTTACGTATTCGACTGGTACTTTCTAGACAAAAGTGAAGTTTTATTTAAATGTGTTCAGTAATTAAAGTAAAATTTATTACTCTAATGTGTTTGGTCATTATTCATTTTATTCTAGTGTTAGTTTTACGGTTCAAGAACGATCATTTAAATAAACCTCCATTCGCTTTCATTGACGTAAATATTTTTGCATTTGCGTTAGTAATTAGTATTTTGCTAATATTATGAATTGAATGCCCGTTGGTCGTCTTCGTTGCAAGCGCGATTGGCAATCGGGAGGTCCTAAGTTCAAATCCCGGGTCGGGCACTATCAGATTTTTCTAATTTAGATTTTCTAGTACCTAGTCGCTCGGAGTCTGGAAATGTGCTAGGTGTATGGCAATAGGCTCACCGTCTTTTCCATAGAAGGACGTAAACGTAATTAGTGGAACGTCTGTATGTACTACATTCCTCTGCTTAGCTGTTCCGGGATTACAGGCGTGAAGCTACGCACGTATCATAAATTCTCTACCAGCAGTGATTTAGACAGATTAAATTTAACATAACAGCTGGGATGAAATTGTGAAATGCGGAAAATTCAGTAATTCAAATTACCTGAAACCCATTATTACAGGTGAAATAAAACTAACATATCAAAGAAGTACTCGTAAACAGGTAAACAGTAAATAAACGTGAACAGTGACGTAAACAGGAAAAAACTAAAATCAACTTAGTTAAATTACATGTTCATAAAAATGAATACAT
The DNA here is from genome assembly GCA_018245575.1 of Jemadia suekentonmiller. NCBI lineage: Eukaryota > Metazoa > Arthropoda > Insecta > Lepidoptera > Hesperiidae > Jemadia > Jemadia suekentonmiller. The sequence continues at coordinate 16,711 of DWDU01000608.1, read as the reverse complement.
ACATACCTACATACATACAAATAATTGTTAATTACTTCGTGTCATTAAATTAGCAGTGTGTATTATGAAGTAATGAATGTTTCAGCAATATTTATTCATCTCGCTATGCTTTATTCCGCAGGTATATACTGTAACTATTACTAAACTTATGTATTGCCACTGAATCATTGGCGATAACAGAACATGGTACATTTATTGTTATTATTATATAAATCACGCCAAGACTCTTTCGGGGTAAGCAGAATGCACGGAATGTCATATATCACGATCTTCACAGACCTTACGTACTTCTACATTCATCTCTTTTTTCATTGAGGCAAGTCGATTTCGAAGACATCTGACTTCCCTTATTAGCGACTATTGACGTATTTCGTCAATATAGTTGTTTCCCAGGCTCTCTCGACATATGCATTCATCAATATTCATATATAACAAAGCGTTTATAAATAATGTTTTACGGATACTAATAGTTAGATCGTGACTGTGGTACAATAAAAGGTAGCTAAGGCACCGTTTGCGAAATAAACGTGAACACGCTGCGACAATCGCCATCAGCGCACCATGGCGGGCGAGAAAGCAACACTTTCTCGTTACTACCAAGGGTTAATAATAGCTTTCAATTTTTCATAACTATAGTGAAATGTGAAGTCGATTACCAAAGTATCTACCTTATTTTTGCTATTGTAATTATTAAGCAGTCGTGCAGCAATGATTTATTTTATTATATTATGGTTTATTAAATCATCAGCAAGTGGTAATAGCTAGTTTTGACATTAAAGGTATCACTGGTATTTACTTACACAATAGAATTTCTAGCGAACCGCATAAAGCGCCATATATGATAAGTTACTAAAACTTTATGTACGCGCCATTACAAGGTATTTGTACACAAAACTTGAGCTATGTCTTTAGATCAATTTTAGAAACATTTATACAGGATCAATCAAATTGTACAGGAGCAATACTTAATTAAGTTACTTAATACTTAATTACTTAATTAATAATTAATTACTTAATTAAGTTACTTAATACATAATAATTATTATGTAGTGTAAAATAGAGAAAATAAAATTCAATTATTAATCATAAAAATCATATACGTAATCACAATTATAAGGAACGTAAGGATTGCAAAAGTGGTGCAGATTTTTAAAATACATGACCTTATTAGGGCGCTTTAAAACCCCAGACCGCTGCTTACGAACGTCCTGAGAAAACAGGACGGTTGGCATTTCTACATAGACGCCCGGCGACCGTGATCTGCCATTATGAGATTACCGAGCCCGCAAGGATTGCATGATGCAGTTAGAGGGTTTCTCCACTAGTTATGCGGTAACCGTATATCATATCAGCTCTTGCCTCCGCTGTGCTCAGTATTTAGTCACGTGCCGAGCTATATGTAACGCTATATTTTTTACTACACCGCGTTCGCTCACACATTATTGTGTTTTATTTGTTAGTATTATTGCTACGTATAAAGTAATAGTAAGTACTTAGAAATCGAACACAGAGAACTTATGCAACGGATGTCGATGCAAGCAATTGGACATATACATATATACAATTCATTTACACAACTAAGTTACATAAAGAAACAATTTAGAATATACACACAATTGATGTCTACACTTTCTACAATTAAACGGTGTTTTTTTTGCCATAAAAATAATGGCGCACGGATATAAACGATCGCTTGCACTGACGCTCATTCACTACCGCATTTATTGTCAATATTCCAAATTGCAAATGGCCGACATACAAGGCGGCTACCACAATAACCTAATGCCAGCACTTACTCGAAATGACACCTCATTATTCGTCTACGTCTCATTACGCCAACACTTTCTGTCTGCTATGCACCAGTACAAAAGTATGGTATTAACGTAGTCTGCGTTTTTGTTCCTTCATAACTAGGTACTGTTGGCGAACAATGCACAATACAAGCTCTTAAACAGACGAGCATGTGCCGCGATCATGCAACAGATGCGATGGTACTTGGAGCCTGGGAATATTTTACTATTACCATGGAATTATGGTCATGCGAAATCCATTGGTAGATATATGCACGTAAATGTATAGGACATTTTGAACAAGGTCTGCAAGTAAACTCAATTCTCAGCCCGTCTGTAGTTGTTGTAGCTGGTAAGCGGAATGAAGCCTAACAAAACACTGAGTTAACACGGAACGTGGACAAGAGCACATATTGATTCTTCAAAAAGCCTTATGAAGCGCGCGCATATGTGATTATTTGTGGGAAAACTACCTACCTACTATTGTTTCACTCGGCCGAACAGTAAAACGGTCCACGGACCAAACAAACGTGCTTTTAACGTAAACAACTTAAATTTAGACCTTTGTAATTTTATTCTGGTGATTCATTAAACTGGATATTACACTTTATTATAATCATATTAGCATGCGCTCTTTAGCAAAAATGGTATTTGAGTGTCGAGTAATTAAAAAATTGAGATACTAGAAATAACCTCAATATTCTAAGCTAATACGCCTAATTCCATTTACCTATTGTTACTCATTGTTATATTTGGACAGCCTGTTTAAATAAAGTTATTCGAGTGTATAACATAATGGAGGTGTTTAAAATATATTCGTGAACTTATAATTACTAATTACATTAATAATGATGTTACACATGGGTATGTATCTCTGTATATTACGTTTTTTTTTCTCAAAACTGATTGACCGTGTTTTCTTGGAAACAATAATTGTTGTTAATACATAGTAGTCGAATACTTAGTATTTATTTGACACTCGGTGATCTCTGCTTACCCCTAAGTAACGACCGACTTGGCGTGATCATATAATTATAATACAAAACTTTATTGCCTCCAAAGTACGTATAGAACAGTATAAATTAAAATAATAAGGAAAAATCGATGGCGCAAAAGAGGGTGATTCACTCAGCTTTACTGACACAAGTTACTAAGATTATTTTTATAAAACAACACCTAAATACATATTTAAATAACAGATTATACGTTCCAAGGGGTTTATTGGACGAGTCTCCAGGAAAAACTACTACGAACTGTCAATATTAAATGTATGAATATGTAGACTCCGTAAGATGAATTCAATTTTGACCTATTTTAATGTAATTGTGACAACTGTCGATAAAGATTTCAGTGCACTAAGATTAATGGTGTTAAGTAATTATTGCAGTGGCTGTCGGAGATTATGTAAGCGGGTACTTAAGCCATCTTCATATGCGTTTTGATAGCGGTTCGAAACAATTTAAATGGTTGCTATGAACAAAAAGCAAACAGTGAAAGTGTCAACTTGAGTCGCGGCGTGCGCTGCCGGTGTGGCGCGGTATCGTTAAGCATAAAAATACTTATATGTTTATATAGCATTACTTTGTGTTTGTGTGTGCTAATTGGTTGGCGATGTGTTGATGGATTAGGGTCGAAGTCTGGGTTCACGCTCTCATCAATCCATCATTGAACTGCTCGGCGGTTGATTCACTTGGCAGTTTTCTTTGAGGACTGCGTACCTAACCGCTAATTCAGGTATTGTGAATATAATTAAATATAATTTATGTGAATATAATTAAAGTTTGTAGCGTGATCTATTTATTTATATAGATAAATAAAATTAGAGTGTCTGTTTGTAATGTTAAAATAACTGCTTTTTACTAAATTCATATGTATGTATGTATGTATGTATACACGGCACATGTACCAAAATAATATTTTTTACAATTTTTGTCTGTCTGTCTGTCTGTTTGTTCCGGCTTATCGGTTGAACGGCTGGACCGATTTTGACGGGACTTTCACTGGCAGATATAATAAGCAGAGACATGGTAACTATTTTCATTCTAGAATTATGGGATTTTAGAATTCCACACGGACGAAGCCGCGAGCACAGCTAATATGAAAATAAAAACATTGTATCTTGCTCAAAGTAATGGTTTCTTGTAATTTACTAAAATCCAAAGATACAAATGTTTTTCATATGAATAGCACCAAAGAGCAGTCAGCTGTCATACGTGACCGCTGTCGACAAAGTCTTCTGCTACAAATATGGAGATGCACCGTAGGAAAAAGTATAATAACTAATAAGACAACTATTTAACTTTGGTCTTTTTCTCTGTAGACTAATCTCCAAAATGACTGAATCTTTTTCGAGATTCTTCATTAGCAAGTGACGGATTTACATCAAAGATCATTTAATTTAGGTCACGGATTTTTTATCACTACCACATTACATTCTCAATCACTCCGCAGCCTATAATGACATACATAATTATATATTTACAAGAAATAATAAGCTGAGCTCGTGCAATTGAAATTGTTACAAATGTCACGTAATAAGTACCTAGATAATAAATTGAACCATGAATTTTCTAAGGCATTGCCAAATCGTACATTACTTAAAAGTGACAATACAGATACATAATCCAAACCGTACATTACTTAGAAGTGACATTACAGATATCCAAACCGTTCATTACTTAAAGGTGACATTACAGATATTGTCATATAATACATGTTACGTTGTAAGTTAGAATGCAGTACTAATATTAGCGACTCACGCGCACTATGCCCCCGCCTATTCTGTTTTTTATCGTGGGACGCCACGGTAAATCTATTTTTTATCTTATTCTTTTGTGCACAGAGTTCATGCAAGGTGATTTTACAAAACGAAACTGTGCCGTTCCGATATCAATTTGACAGCGGATACATTTGTAATACAGACATAAAAGAGTTCGAATTGCGTCACTCGTGTGTTCAATCTGTTGCAATCTCCACGTACTTAAGTTTGTTAAGTATTTGTATATAGGTGTGATACATAAATGTATTACTGTCACGCTGCGTGGGCGCATTCACATTTACATATAATATTTAATGAGTGCGCTTCCGTTTTGCATGTAAACATTTCTAATGTTGCAGTTTATTTTTTAAAGCAATTTTATACTATGGTAATGATTAATTGGTGAAAAATGGGGGTACTTTCTTCTATTCCAATTGTGTATGTAATGCTATTTAAATCCAAGCTAGGATTCTTCAAAGCAGGGGTGAATATTCTTTTCTAGACATGCGTGCTCCAACTTGGGATCTTCCTGTATTTTCCTTTAGGCGGATTCGCGGCATAAGGCTAGCTTGTCAAAACTTAAAAAAAAAAACTTTCAATATTTGTAGTATAGTCCTTACCCTGAATTAAATAAACAACAGCTGAACGAGTAAACGACCGAATGAACGAAGGAACGAACGAAACATTCTTATTTCTATCACTTTTTCACTTAACAGTACATTAAGTAAATTACTCATTGAAGAAAGTTAATGTAACATTGTCCACTGCAGTTTAATTATACGACATGGGTAAATTAAAGATGTTGTCTGATCGCAGCATTAATTAATTGAACGCAATTATGATGAAAATATTTCGAAACAAATATTTTCCTGGGCGTGTAAACGGAGTACGTAATATTAAATCCCATGTATGTATTTGAAAAACTGCAATAAAATACCATATTAGTAAGCTTTTATTAATAACATTAGTAACAGGCAAGAAATTATCTAAACATTACATTATTATATTGAATACATAATAATACTAGTAAAACCTCCTCTGCCGGCCTCTTCGGGGATTACACGCGTGATGTTAGGTTACGTTCCTAAACTGAACGAGTTTCACTTACTCGATGATGCGGATGACGATTTTATTCATTATACATGATTATCTTTTCCTTATGAAGCGACATATACGACAGTTGTCACGTCATTGTGCTTGTGGTCGCTACGCTACTGAGGGTCATCACGCACGGAGCTGTAATACATATTATAGCAAGGCATATTACACCATATTTTCTATAGTAACGGTGGAGTGACCACGGAAAATATATCTACATCAAAATATGTGAATAAAGCAAGACATATCCCAGTGTCGCGGTAAATCAAGACGTATCCCGGTCATTACTGCGCAATTCGCAATTAATGACCGCAAAGATATATTACAGCATGCTAATGTATATTATAACTCGGTGTGTGACGACCTTTATAAGCGTCGGTGCGCGCACGCAGGAGCTGCCGCCGCATGCAACCATACAAGAAGCCATTTATAAAATGTATAAGTATTTCAATTGCTCGCTGTCATTTTTGGTAGCGGCAGACTCTCCATAAGCGGATGGCAATGCTATCCGTTTATATTAATAGACGTATGTATATGAAATGTATAATTTTTAACGCATCGAAGCGCAGGAAGAAGTGTTCCTCACCTGCGAATGTTTTTTTTAGTAGAAAATATGATTCTACCATTCACATTATGTGTGCATCATATTTTCTTTAGCGTTTAAGATAATTGGATTTAACTTGGTTTTCTAGATTGTATTATAATTACAATCTGGATCTCATTGACAATATATATATATTTAAAAATATTTATATTTACTTTTTAGTTATCATTACACGTACGATATGTGTATAACTAAGAAATCTTAATCTTATACTTAGTAATATAATTATTATCTGACATAAAGTTCACGACATTAACGTGACGAATTGTAAAAGATATTATTTAATATATTCTTCTTCTTCGTCGAGTCGATGGCTAATCGTGAGTGATCAGCCATCGTGGTGAAAGGATTGGTCGCAATATACAGGGTGTGCCGGGCAGTATTCGTATTTAAAATACGTCACAAGAACTAATATTTAATGTACCTCAATCTGAATTCTTAACAGTGGCTCCGAGTATACATTCATGGAACATATAACATAGTACTACACTTGCCTGCTTATCTATTCAGGGAAATAAGGCATGATGTTATGACAATAAGCCAGTTACGATGCGAACGGCTTGACTTTTACCGGACATGTGAACGGCCTCACGTACTAATTCCAATACGTTTTTTTGTCATAATTCGCATTGGTAATGCTAATTAAAACAACGATGCGTTTACCGTCCGTGATCGCAGTTTTAAGGTTGTCACAGACGGAGCTATAATATATATTAATATATCGTGCTACTACACTGTATATTATTATAGCAAAGTTGCCATTACTATGCACAGCTTAATACCCTGGCCGTCTATGGGCAGCAGCGAAGGCGGTGCGAGACGCGGTGCCCTGCGATCCCTAACCCGCTTTCCCAGCGTGAGGTCAGATGTCCAGTAGTGGACTGCAATAGGCTGATGATGATAGCAAAGTACCATAGTTGGTAGCTTTGCTGTAATATATCTTTGCGGCTTTTATCTGCGCAATAATGTCTTGTTATATGACGACGTAAGAAAGAAATATATATTATAGCCACGTGGATTATCCAAGCGTTACTAAAGAAAAAAGCGTTACTATAGAAAATATATTGCATCGTGTCCCTTGCTATATTTTTGTTACTACTCCGTCTGTAACGATGTTAGTGTGTCACCGAATATTATATATGTATGTACATGTATTGAGTGAATGTCGCGTTTGATGTTCGGTCAATATTATACAATCTTAATTGCATCACTAGTATACGAGGAATACTTGATAATCCATTTAAAATGGGGTCTGCATTTTAGAATATTATATTACATTTTATTTCTGGTTTATGTATGCCTGCTAAGCCTGCTTTCATGATAATTGTTGCATGTTCGTCTGCCTGTTATTGGAAAATATTGCGAAAAACACGACAGCACTAGTAGTCTAGTAGTGATGTAAATCACTTTTTCCCTCATAATTTTCCTTTCTAACAATAAGTATCCGGTTAAATCATTAAATGCTTTCCATACACCGATATTATTGACTGAGTCGTTGATGTATTTGTTGCAAGCGCGAACTGCCCAGCAAAAATACCCGGGTTGAATCCTCGGATGGAACGGTGTATTATTGAGTTTTAGTGATATATTAAAGTATTTTGTACTTTAACGTAGGCGTAGTTTGCAGGCGGTTCATTTGCCCTTTTGATACGTTTGCTCTATCTATAGCTTAGAGAACGAAACCGGTAAAGCGGGATCGAGTAGGCACTCGTATGGAACCCACTGTGTAGGTACGCACCGCGTTCCCGCTGGTCGCGCCGACTTAGCGCACAACTCGACTAAGTTTGATTGACGTTGAAAAATGATGACATCATAAAAATATATGGATTAATAAAATAAGCAAAAGATATGGCTATTATTGAAATTCGGTCGTAAATTAAATTAACAAAAATTTTAATATTTAAAATTTCACAGCTCTAAGTTTTTTTAAGCTTTCTCTATATTAATCATTTTTTGTCAGTAATTTAATTATGGAATGAGTATTATTGCGGGGACTATAGAAAAATCAGGCCATGCTCTGACTGACTGAAATCCGCTTGTATTTTTCGCATTGGCTCTTTGAAGAACTAGTTGACCGACGGATATATTATTACACATAGTGACCGGTCACAAGCTGGTCCGTCTGTTTCTCAAAACGTTCCTGACCTACTCGTAATTATTTTCGTATTTGTCATAGATCGCACGTAACGTATTCACAGATAACAAATCTGAAACAAACATCTGCACAAATGCTAAAAATCTCTTATGGGTACTTTTAATTGTACACTGAGTAGATAACGTTTGACCGAGGCGTCACACACAGCGGTAAATCTAACATCTAATTGTGTCGTGCGTGCACGGTATGTAGTTCGAGCCTACAATAGGCGAGTCAGTGGTACTCGGGGTAACTATAATGTAACGTTGCAGATGATATCGGTAAGCGAGTGAGCCATGCGTAGCGACATGGCGTACCGGGGGCTGTCGCAGCACGTGGAGCTGGACCGGGCTGCCGACCCCCGGGACCGGTTCACACTGCAAGACCTCATCGGCGAGGGCACGTACGGAGAGGTCTACTCCGCTCGGGACAAGAAGACCGGCAGACGAGTCGCTGTAAAAGTAAGTATAATGTTTAGATACATGTAATTATTGGCATTCGAAAATAAATAATTAATAATTATTAAACGGTATTAAAGTTGATATAGTTTAGAAGTGGAATGTGGTTCTAACAGTTGTAAATGAGCGTATAGGAGCAAAAGAGTAGAAAAGGACCCTCTCACTAAACCAGATATGCGCTAAGTTGATGATCATGAAGTTTAAACTCAATTTCCTTATACGGTTGACGATCTACTTGCTTTTTGCTATAGAGGTCAACTACTTATTACTACTCTATTACCATTAATTTTTTCGCATTGCTGCAATGTCACTTTGTAGTGAGTTATAAATTTGCTTCTCTACCTACCTCTTCGGGGATGTCAGGCGTGAAAATCGATTGATTTCTTTTATAAATATTCAATACACAATTTTAACTGACAATCTGAGAATAATGCTTAATAATATTCCTTAATAATTATGGTTGAAATATTGAAATAAGTTATAAATGATTACGCAAATACCTATAAACCTCAACGTGTACCACAGATTGAATCCATGCCAAGGTTACAAAACAATGCAGCACTATGGAGCCTCTCGATTGTGCCATGACTTATCACAATATGCTGATGACTAAATAACTTAACCCTGAAATATTTACCTACAAAAAATTTTAAATAAAAAATATGGTAATAATAGCAATGATAACATATAAGTATAAGAAACTTCACTCGCATCGTAGAATGAAATATCTAAATTACTTCTCACATTAGAATAATAAAATAGCAAGTTATAATTTATTAACAAGATACTATTAAGTTTAATGTTCCATTATTTGTAAAGTGTAGTAATATTAACTTCATTTCTTGGATTATTTCTAAAATAAAGCGGTAATATACAAGATTATTTTATGCATTTTTTACAGATTTTGGAGAATATAACCGAAAATATCGAGGAAATAGAAGAAGAATTTCTGGTATTCCGAGATCTGTCGACTCATCCTAACATTCCAGAATTTTTTGGCCTCTTTTTAAAACGTGGCCTTTCGTCCGATGACGATCAAATATGGTTCGTTATGGAAGTGAGTGTGAAATATTTTTGTTACTTAACTACAAGTGTGTACAACAATAGTTCCGAAAATTGAGTATTATTTAAATTTCAGCTTTGCACAGGCGGCTCAGTGACAGACCTGGGCGCAGGACTACGAGCCCGAGGCAGCAACTTGACGGAACCCCAACTGGCTTATGTGCTAAGAGGAACAGTGCGAGCCTTAGCTCATCTTCACGCACACCGGTGCATGCATCGTGACGTCAAAGGACATAACATTCTCCTGACGGAGGATGGTGAAGTGAAACTCGTAGATTTCGGGGTATCGTCACATTTAGCCGCAACAGCTGCTAGAAGAAACACATCTGTTGGTACACCCTATTGGATGGCTCCAGAGGCAAGAAGTTTATTATATTTTTACGAATTTACTTTCATGAACATAGTGTTTAATTTTTTTTGTAATACGATTGGTATTTTTAGGTAATAGCATGTGAACAACAACTTGATCAGTCCTACGACTGCAGGTGCGACGTTTGGTCAGTGGGAATAACAGCAATAGAGCTGGCTGAAGGAGAACCACCACTGTCTGGGTTACATCCAATGAGAGCTTTATTCCAAATTCCTAGGAACCCGCCACCAAATTTATCTCATCCCGAAATTTTTTCATCACAATTGTCAAACTTCATCGCGACATGTTTGGTGAAAGACATGAATGAGAGACCATTCGCCAGAGAGCTATTAGAACATCCTTTGTTGCTGGCAGTCAGTACCTTCGAGGAGAAGGTAAGATCTACAGTTACATGGGATTAACGATGTAATCTTCGGAAACAAATACAATATAATTACTTATTTCAGATTCGCAGGGAGCTCCAAGCTGAGATAAAACGACAAAGGGCCGAAGGTCGAGGTTGTAGGGCACCAGAAGCCACAACTAAGAGAGGAAAGTTGAAATCTCACAGAAAAGCCAAACCAGAGAAAATGTATACTGATGACCTGGCGACGCTAGAAGTACTTACAGAAGACGCTATAGTTGAACAACTGCAGAAGAGATACAACCAAAACCAGATTTACACATATATTGGCGACATTCTAGTTGCCGTAAATCCCTTTACCGACATAGGTATTTATACCTCAAAAGTAAGTATGAAATAATAGACATGACCTCTAAATAACTTATAACGTATAATGTACGATTAACTACCTTTTCTTTCGCAGACCCAACAAATTTATCAAGGCCGATGCCGATCCGACAACCCCCCTCACATTTACGCCGTGGCCGATGCGGCACACCAAGCACTAATGCATCAAAAGCAACACCAGGCTATTGTTATATCAGGCGAAAGTGGAGCCGGAAAAACTGAATCTGCCAATCTTTTGTTGAAACAACTCGTGTTTTTATCAAAGGTGCAGTAAAAAGTTTTTGTTCGCCGAGTACCATAATGTGAATTATTCAGAAAGATAATTATCTACTTCTTTCTTTACAGACTCAAAACGGTAATTTGGAGGACAAAATCTTACAAGTTAATCCTATTATGGAAGCTTTTGGAAACGCTCGGACTGGTATTAATGCTAATAGTTCTAGATTTGGAAAATATCTGGACTTATCAATGATGAGAGCTGGAAGAATATCGGGCGCTCGAATATCGGTTTACCTTTTAGAACAATCTAGAGTAGTGCATCAGGCGCTGTAAGTAAAATGAAAATTATAGTTCTCTGGTTTAGTTTTAATCTCATAATTTAGGGAATGTCAAGTTATTTATTATTTTTGTATTATGATAATTTCAGAGGTGAAAGTAATTTTCACGTCTTCTACTATTTGTATGATGGATTGGAGAGTGAAGGAAGGTGGAGGAAGTTTTACCTTGACGAGCAACTGAAGTCCAGACACCGCTATTTGCAGCCACTCTCGGTCGCCCATCGCGAGCACAATGTCCATAGATGGCGGCAGCTCAACCAAGCTTTTAAGGTAAATAAAAAAGTTACAATAACATTACATATTTTAGACTTAGTTATTTTACATATATTACTTATAATAAAGTAGTACATTCAAACATCCGATGCATATATACGTTTGTATTTTTTATCAAGTGGAAATATTTAGTCATCTGATACATTTGCAGGTGGTTGGATTTCAAGAAGATGAGGTACTAATAATATACAAAATGTTGGCGGCTATTATGCATCTGGGCGATATAGAGTTCGCAGAAACCGCCGGCGAAGATAATACTGACAACAAAGCTACAATTATTGATACGGCACCTTTACATAGAGGTTGTTTTTGAAGCCACACTTCTGTTTTTAACTTAAAAAGCAATGGTGAAATTTGTTTTGGATGGTATAATGATGTATTTTGTGTTCTTTCAGCATCTTGTCTCTTGGGTGTAGAAACTGCAGACCTAAGAGAATGTTTGACTAGCAGTAGTGTCGTGGCAAGAGGTGAAACGATAGCAAGACACAGTTCACCAACAGAAGCTGGCGTGGCGAGAGATGCCACCGCGCGAGGTCTTTACGCCAGAGCTTTTGACAGAATTGTCGAACGAATCAATGCGCTGCTGAGTCAAAATAAAATAAATCAGTAAGTAACATATGTATATCACTAATAATAAACCTTCACATAGGAAATAATAAACCTATTAAATTCGGTAATTATAAAGCTTTAATTAGTGTAATGAAGATTTGATTAAATATAATGCCCATTTAATAATTGCTGCAGATTAAATAAATATTCTTGTTTTAAAACTGAATATTATTTTATGAATAAATTTAGACCAAAATTGTTTACATTTCTTCAACGCTTATAATTTTTTTTCAGACATGAGCAACTCTCTGTGGGAATCCTAGACATATTCGGCTTTGAAAATTTTACGAGGAATTCGTTTGAACAGTTATGCATTAATATAGCTAACGAACAAATTCAGTATTACTTCAATCAACATATTTTTACTTGGGAGCAACAGGAGTATATGGCCGAGGGAGTGCCCGTGGATCTTGTAGAGTTCTCTGACAACAGGCCAGTACTTGACATGTTGCTGTCGAGGCCAATGGGTCTGTTAGCTCTGCTTGACGAGGAAAGCCGGTTTCCACGATCAAACGATCGAAGTCTTATTGGTAAGTGAGACTTTTGTACATTACATAAAAATTACCAACAATGCCTATGTCTAGCAGTGAATTAAGATAGACTGATAATTATGAACGACTTAATAAAGAATGTTGAACAGTTACATTAGTGAAAATCAATTTTTCAATTCGCCAAACGTATTAATAAAGGTAATGATGAAGTAATAACATATTGCAACATTGCAGAGAAGTTTCACGGTAACATCAAGAGCAAATACTACGTTCGCCCTAAATCCGATGCCATATGCTTTGCGATTCATCACTTTGCCGGACGTGTGGTATATCAAGCTGATGGGTTTCTCGAAAAGAATCGGAATTTCTTACCTCCAGAAGTGGTTCAACTGATGCGACAGAGTCAGTACGATATCATCAGATTCTTGTTCCAATGCCCGATAACAAAGACCGGAAATCTTTATTCGCCGTTACTGGGTGACGTAGATTCAAGAAGCCTGGAAAGTCCCACCACTGGTGATGTTCGGGTAATCATTATATTGTATTTATACAACCATAAAATAGTACCAACATATTAGTGTCAGTTTCCTTTCAAATAAACTACAAACATAAGTAAGTGTTACAGTTCAATTCCCGGGTAATTTCAATAACTTGAATATATTTAACGTATGTAGGTATATACCGTCGTATATTATGATGAATGTTACACTTAGAGCTGTACATTTTTCTTTATATATTGCAGGATCGTTTCAACAGTCGAGGTTTAGCATCTCAGTCCCGAGCACAGCAGACTGTTTCCACGTACTTCCGGTATTCTCTTATGGAGTTGCTACAGAAGATGGTGAGCGGAACGCCACAGTTCGTGAGATGTCTGAAACCAAACGATTCCCGATCCCCAAGACTATTCGACTCAGCGAAAATTTTGAAACAACTGAGGTACACTGGTGTCCTTGAAACTATCCGAATAAGACAAAACGGATTCTCGCATCGACTTACATTTGAGGAATTTCTGAAGCGGTACGTAATTCTATTACGGGCATATTGAAGCCGTGTAACAACGTTTTAAGCTAAAACTTCTTTGGAAATTATGTGTTCGTATTAATATAACAACATATGTTTGCAATTTCAGTACTTACCGATATAATTTTTAGTGACAATGTATCAATAAATGACAAAAAGTTTAACTAATTTTACATAGAGGATTTATACATCACCCCTTTGGACAAATTCCAGAGAAACTTTTCTGGTAATAATGGCTAACGAATAAGATCAATCGGAATCATTTTTGTTTCCAGGTATAGTTTCCTAGCTTTCAGCTTTAAGGAAGAAGTGAAGCCAAACCGTGACGGCTGTCGTCTCTTGTTACTGCGGTTGAAAATGGATGGATGGGCGCTGGGCAAATCCAAAGTTTTCCTCAAGTATTATCACGTGGAAGTTCTGGCTAAATTCTACGAGGAGCAGGTAATTATTGATCTTCTGGTTGTTTGTCTTCTTGTTGTAATATTGATAGATAAGTTAGATTTTTATGTACAATTAAGTTTAGACATCGCTTGTGTACCTACTTGGTATCATTATTATTATTATATAATTATGCCAGGTCGTTTAAATATACGTATACTGTATATGTATATATGTATACTATATATGTACATGTGTATACTATATATATGTACATATGTATACTATATATATGTACATATGTATACTATATATATGTACATATGTATACTATATACAGATCTGACGTGCTTTTTCAACGTCTATACTTATATACATAGTTACCATAAACGACACTTTAAAATTCCAGATAAGGAAAATCATATTAGTACAAGCTTGCATTCGAGGGTGGCTCGCGAGGTGCCTGTACCGCCGGCTGCGAGCTCAAATGGCAATATCAGTGTTGACTCTTCAAAAGCACGTCCGAGGCTGGCTGTCCAGGAAACGCCTTCAGGAACGACAGCGGCTGCTCGCGCAGGAGTTCCAACGGGAGCAAATGGAACAAGAGAGGAGACATCAAAAGTCTGGTAACAAAGAAACTATCTATAACATAAATATTTGTAGTAATCATTGCCGCTTTATCGTACCATAAACAGAGCAATAAAAATCAAATGTGTGAACTGGCTTTCATTATATAAAAAAGTAATTTGCATTTAACTTTACTTGAAATTAATATTTTTAAAATCTTAGCTAGAAACGACTTGTAAAATAAAGTTTCTGTTTTGAAATAATAACACAGTTTAAAATCGATAATATTCATGTTGCACAACAAATTGAAGCTGGAGTTATGTGAATATTTTTTTTAGGTGCTCCAAGTAAAAACAAAGCTATGATGAAAGCGAAGGTAATGAGAAGGATGACGTCAGATGACAGTGACTCCAATGAGACGAACGCGAGCAACAAAGAAAACATTGATTCCAACAAGGCTGCAGTTATAATACAAAGCCGTGAGTGTTATAATCTTTTCCTATTATGCCTTTAGTGCCCTAATTGATCATTATCACTTTTTATATCTAACTTTGTGAATTGTATTAACACGAGAATGTTTGGTGTAAATACCTTGGGAGGCCTCCATAAACAGCTGTCTGATCTAAACAGGTCAAACGTATGGTACATTCCAGACAGTTGATAAATATACTGTGCTATATTAACCAGAAATATATATGCTATGTACTTGGGCACCATATCAGACCGTAAACATTCTCATACTGATAAAAAATAATTTATTTTAACATTTTTCTTATTATTCTTTGAGATTTAGCTTTTGTTTAATGTATTATATTCTATGAGGTTTATTGTAGGTTTAATATAGTAGTAAAAACTGTTATAAATGCAACGGGAAGTCCAATTATATTCACTTAGTGATATTTCTAAAAGTTTAATGAACCGTGATTATGGCCAGTCACGCTACAACCTCACGATACGGATACTATAATACATAAACTCGGGCTCAATTTAATTTATTCTATTGACTCACGGAACAGTTCTATTCGACTTTCCTTTTGTTCCATTTTTCACTTGTATTGTCTCACTGTTATACGGGCAAAGGCGTCCAATGTAATGCTCTACATCTTTTATTTTGTCCATAATTGTACAGTTAGATATGTGAAGAATAAGAATGATTCCGGTCTAAACAATTCTGATTCCGCTTCCTGGGGTTGCAGGAGAAAATCACATAAAAATGCAAATGTAATTTTCTATGAACCGCTACCCGGATCTGTCGTTCCTTTTTCAAATTGTATGCGGATGATGGAACGCTGCGTTTATTTATTATAGCAATCTAGACTAAACATTTCTCTTTCAATTCAACAGTGCGAGCAATATTATTATTGAAACATTCTCTAAGTCGAAATAATCACATCGTTCCACGACGTTAATGTATTCAAATATAATCGACAAATCGAGAGCTTTATGCAACAAATATGTAAATTTTCGGTGTATACCACATATATGTATACCTTTAAAATGTGGTTTGTTTTGTGTATGTTGAACTGTTGATAATATTCAAATACATCGCATCAAATAAATCACTCATATAATTTACTCCCATAACCATATTGATAGTAACGCTACACCTGTAATCACTGAAGATGTAGGCAGAGAAGTGTAGTACACTCCGACGTTTCACCAGTTACATTTACGTCCTACTATAGAATTTGTTTTTTTTTTTAATCTAAATTTATTTAGGGGTTTTTATACTATTGTATATGTCAACCCCATTATTACTTACGCCTAATACTACATATTGCTTACTATATACTACATTTAACTATACTAACT
>DWDU01000607.1:0-17920 GCA_018245575.1 Jemadia suekentonmiller | reverse complement strand
CCCGATGCATGGCAATAGGCTCACCACCTATTCCATAGTGGGACGTAAACGTAACTGGTGAAACGTGGGAGTGTACTAAGCTCCTCTGCCTACGTCTTCGGGGATCACAGGCGTGATGTTACGTTTTTTTACGTTTTATCTTTCATTTCGACAAATTCCAAATTGTTACTTGTTCCAAAAATCGAGTGTTATAAAGTACTTAATTATATATAATATATTTATATAATAGTACTGATTTATTATAAATTAGATATGAATAATTTTGTATCCGAAAACAAATAAAATTCTAACCGTACGTTTTGTACAACTTTACAATTTTATAAGTGGACAAGATTATGCCTAATAAAACTACCGTTAGATAAGCGTTTTTTTTCTGCCCCCATCTAAAAAAAATCACTATGAAGATATTAATTTAATCAGCAAGCTTTATAAAAGATTATCTACAAGATTTATATTAGATTAAAACAATACGTCTTAATATTTTTACATTTTGCGTTTTAGTCTATTAGAACTAGTATAATGAGTTCATAAAATCCTGGTAATGGACGTTACCATGCGCCGAATCTTGTCATGTGGCCCGTGTACTTTCAAATATGCAACATCGGTTTTACTTGTTTTAAAACTTTTATTATATAAATATTATTGTAATTAATGTTATATATTAAGCGATTTATAGAGATTGAAAATACTTTTCCCATTTGGTTCTGTTTCTCATGAACTTGTTTTAATTTCATTACATATTAAAACGTCCATACTTCAAAGAGTCCGTAAGTAAAAAATGCAAAAGTCCAATGATGAAAACAATCCACACTAATTTAGTGTCTCTAATGTAATCTACAGAGTTAGCTCCACCCACAAACTTCATGTTACCCTAGCAATAGTTGTTTTCATATGAAACAGCCGTTAAAAAATTTACCTTCCACGAGCGATTGTCTGTTTCCATCCTTTTCCTTCACGTTGCTATATAATATCTAGATATCTACAAATTATATTAGTCTGTCTCTATCAGAGAAGTCGTGCTATCCTTTTAGACTAGCTCTTTTATGTATATCTATCTTCTTCATACTTTCAACGCGATTCTTGTTACCCATTACGATTCACCTTTTCAGAATTCATGCTCTCCTTTAGTTTTAGTTCACTCATCTTATTACTGGAAGAATCGACGTGAGTTCTGATGGCGCTTGATAACAAAATGTATAACAAAATGTAATTCTAAACATCCAGTTGTTTTCATGGTCTCCTAGTTACGTAGGTTTTGGTTTCCTGGGGTATATTGGCTATCGACATCTGTAATGCGCGTTGTTGCTCCGTTACGATAATAAAGTTCGTGTATGTTACAAAACAAAATACTATGTCATCAGGCTGGTATCCTAGTCGGTGCTGTATATTTCACATACACGCAAGGAGTTTGGGGAGACCAACAAGATGTCTCTGAGTGCATTCGTCGTTGGCAGGAATACTTACGCAGCATCAACACCAGACGACCGCCAGTTTTTGATAATTGTGGTAACGTTGTGGTAAGTTGCGAGCAATTTATCAATTTTGTAATGTAAAGCATGCAGTGCATTTAAGTAAAACGCAATTTTCGACGTGAATCATTATGATGTTACACAATGTCTCAGCGTAATATATTTACCAATATAATATTTTTCTTACACTATACGGGTGACATATACACTATCCGCTAAACGGGTGACAATATTGTAAAAACTAACTCAGACTTGATAATAGTCTGCTATCTTTCATGGGAATATTTGAAAAAAATATGAAAACATTAAATTAATCAACCGATTGACAACTGTAATATTTTATCGTTTTATACTGAAAAATATAAACATTTTGTAATGTTTTTTAGACATTTAGATAAATACTTAGAACCGCCTTAAGAAATGACAAAAAAAATCTATAAGTTTTTAGGCCAATAATAGGACATATATTTTTATGTAACGGTCTACATCAATTCATCACAACACCAAAATCTAAATTATTCACCTCCTGATTCACCAGAGTGCGTAAACAAAACAACCAATATTGAAGTTAGTTGCTATGAAGAGTTGCTGTATATTTATAACGTCCTGGTACACATTTCTCGTTTAGACAACGAAGTTGTGTTTCGTTAAAACGACACGTTCGAATTTTGAAACGTCTGTTGTCAATGCGCGTTCTCCGCACATTGACATTATTTGTACGAAATACAGTGAGCCAGACTGAGACTCGACTACGTGTTTCTATCGTCTGAGTTCCTAGTCTGCGTATATCATTTCTGCGAGACGATATGACGTAGCGAAAATGACCTCATTCCGATATACTTTTGTACTCTTTACTCTTATGTGTGTTGTCTCTACAGAAGTAGCGGGTGATTCTATGCGCCATGAAATCCTAGTACCAGCACGTGTACAAAATACTATGGACGTCATTCCTTTGACGTTTCATTCATTCCAGCACATTCCACCCATCCACAAGCAATGTCAAAATTTTGAGATCTTTTCACAACTCTACATCGAGATTTTATTATAATTACTAATAGTTATATGACTCAAATCTCACTATTATTAAACAGTGTTTTTAAATAGTACCTGTAATAAATATTAAAACGAATACGATGGTAGGATGTACGGCATACATTGTCATTATAACCGTAGGTACAAACTGCTACAATTATGCCGGAAATAACTTCCTTGACGTTGATAACGCCCTGATGGAACTAGGTCATATCATTGACAATGTTCCATTGAATTGATAAACCTTAAAAATGTTAGTCTGCATGTTAATTTTATTTCTAGCGTGTCAAGTGCAATGTTAAAATCGTTTGTTCTTTTGCAGCAAAAACCAACGACTGACAGCTTTCTGGCACCGATCTATTCAATGTACAAAACTGCTATAACTACATGTTTTTCAGGTAAAATGATAAGGAAAATCAGTAATTACACGGTTAGGTAATATGGGTTTATGTTGTAGTTAAATGTTACCGTGAATTGGCGTCACCGTAGGGTGGTACTGGCTAAAAAAATACCGTCAAACGATTTTAATTTTCTCAAACTAAACAGAATAAATAAATAGGTATGGAAGTTTAATCTATACGTTTAGCTGTTGAATAAGATACATTCATATATTTTATTAATCTTCAAATAGGCATGTCAAACAAAATTCTCAATAACAACACAAAATTTCTAGTAAAATTATTTTTGTAATTTCTAATTAAAAAAATTTATTTTTTCATTTGGTGACCGTTGCCTATTTTAATAATTATGTCGACCTTTTCAGGTGTTGTGAAAGTGCCTTTATTAATAAAATGCGCATATTTCGACTACCTGGAGGCACTCAGGAGGAAACAGGATGAGGAAGATAAGGAACGCAAAATCAGAAAGAAAAGCATTTGAAACAGTAATTTTATTTTAAATAAAAATTAATAAGGTTTTCGATAAATTGTTAAATGTTTTTTCACCTGTTTTATAAAATCGTGATTTTATATAACTTTAATTATATTTCATTATATTGACAAATAAAATAATAACGCAAAGTGGATTTTTTCATGGCATAATACGTAGTCTACAGTACGGCGATTAAGCGACAGTTTAAACAAAACCGGAGAGAATACATAGATGGGTTTTTTTATAATTATGGTAAGATTGGATCTACGGAATTAATTGATTTACAGTATTTACACTGTAGGTAATAATGAAAGACAATAAATCATAACGCCGCCTGACGAGGTGGCGGAGAACATCGAACGATAAATATCGTCCTTAGAAATATCACCTTCTTCTACATTTAATCTTCATTCACATGAATTTAGTAAGTCAATTAGAAACTGTATTTTAATTTTTTAAACTAAAATTCTCAGTGTAAAGATTCATTTAAAATATCGTAATAAGTGGAATTGTTGGTAATATTTGTAGTTCTAAATGTAATACGATAATATTATTGCACTCTCGTTTTTATATACATCTATCATGAAATATTGCGCTATCAAAATCTGTCATGGCGTCGACGCATCTCAGAGGTATGTACGTCGAAGAAAGCGGGATTCTCCTCTTGAACACCGCTCGCAAGCATGTACTCCAAATGCCGGATGTAACAGATTGCTATCCTGGAAATATATAAAAGTTTGCATATATAAATATATATTGTACACGAAGAATGATCCATAGAAGTGTTTGTCCTTTGCGAAGAATGTTATTTTCGAAATAGGACTCCAAAATAGCTCTTCAAGTTTTTTTTTAGAAGTAACAAAATAAAACAGACCCTGTTAAGTGAATGATCAATGACATGAGACTTTATGAATGTCTGAAGTGCTTACCGGGTTTACCCGTGAAGTATACAGCTGATTCTGCGATGAGGCAGAGGGCAGCACCATTCACACACCCCGTGACTTGCTCATGCCAGAAAATATTACCAGTAACCAACCTAACTACACTGTAATATCAATATGTCATACACCCTACGCCCTCACATTATTGCTTGGTTTGCTGGTTTTCTTTTGTTTTGTTATCGTAACTAGCTAAAAGAATCTAATTAGGATGGTACAATGACCCAAAACGAGTAGACTCGTAAAGAGCACACTTGCCGAATCGGTGTGTCCTACGCCACGTCTGGCTAATTATATTTTGTCGCCTACTCATAGATTTTAGAATTGAAATTTCATCCCTAATTTATAACAGTAACCATTAAATAACAAGGTGTTGTTTCTTGTAATAGTGAAAACACCATTGTAACATCACATAATTACATAATATTTACTCTGTAGATGCTGTATTTTACATTCTTAATCGCATAATAAAATACTACCACCAAATCCCGCAATACTATTTCTACTAATTTCGTCTCCCGGGTACCAGATGTAATATGATTCAAACATAAAAGGTCAGACAAAACCACAGCGTCTCGTGGGTTTCATTCTTCTATCGTTCTTTCCGAATAATAATATGTCAGTTGTTTTCGCTACAATCATTATTTAAGAATTGTATTGAAAGGAATGCCTTAAAAATTACCTTAGGCATTCTATCTTGGAATACTTCTTTTTGGAGGGCTTAGTGACTGGCAGCTTGGAACGCAGCAGATCGAAGGCTCGATTCATGTCGCGCATCCTTGTCCGCTCTCTGTCGCACGCAGTTTTCTTATATTCTGCAATAATTGCCAAGCGATACCAAAAATTGTTCTCTCTGTCTAATTTCACAAGGCTTAGAAAATGCTTAAGGAACAGATATGGTGGATTGGTCAGTATAGCTCTTTACGTCATACACTGATTGACAGAGAAATCAAATGTCTCCGAAATCCGAAAATGAAGAGACGGATGCATCTGGAAAAACCACATCAGATCTCTTAGGATAGAGATTTTTGTCACTCGATGCTTTCTATCTATCCCGTAAGAGTCCTGGCGTGATGATATAATAATATTTTAAGTTATTTGAAGTCGAAGCTAAATCCAGCGTCAAAGTTAGCAACTTAGTAAGGAATTTACTAGTGTATGCGCCAGCAAACCGCGGCAATATATTAATCTTCTATTCTGTATAATCTTGATCTCGGTATGAATGGGATATATTTCACAAGCGAAGGTTAAAAAGGGTCGCAGCGCATGTACGGCTTGCGCAAGTATGGGCTAGGATCGTGACCCGACGCCGGTTCCCCATTCCATAACAAAGTACTTACTAACAAATGAGGAAGCATATTCATGCACTAGAAATTTAAATGAATCTTCAGAACTTTCCAAAATGCAAGGCGATGATACAACTTTTTTGTCTACCCGCAATTAAAAGCTTGGAGAATGCTTGACAGTTTAACTTTAGCTTGGAATCCTTTACAATTCTATATGTCATGGTTTTCATTCAAATTTACCATTTATTATTATGCCCCAGGACCTAACTCTCTAGAGATACAAACATCAAGAATCATCTGTTGCATAACCATTTATTTTTTGTCATACAACAGTTTACCTTTTTCCAGCTGTAAGGCTCTCTCCTTCCAGTTCGTCATGGAGTCTTGTTGGTGGATGTCGTCTCCTGTAAACTTAGGGTTGTCTTGGGATTCGTGCGAGAAGTCTAGTGATGATTCAGAGTTTGCCGTGTCTTGTAAAATTGCTGATTCTCTGAACTCTTCGGACTCATAATATCGGGAACCTTAAATTGTGTTATTTTTCTATATTTTGTAAAATCATATTTTCATAGTTTTAATAAATACATTTGTATAATAGCAATTATAATTGATTAAGTAATGATTTCAATATTTCTACTTTGAATTCAGCCATGAAAAACTGGAGTACTTAGTTGACGAAACAAAGTTCATATTAAGTCAGCAAAATGACTAATATAAATTCGATCCATGAATGTGGCCTTAGAAATTTGTCACCTTAAACAAATAAGTCTCCTCAACTGAATATGTTTTATAGAAATTGACATATAGGTATATTTTATGTACATTTTGAAGCAGGACTAATTAAAGCGCCATCTGCCGGACTTGTACGTTAAAATAAATTAAATCAATCACAATTTCTTTTAAAAACTTGTAATCTAAAGTTTGACTAGTTGGTTTTGCAAATATATATATAATATCATTTATATAATTTACCTTCGTGTGCCGCTTGGTCCAGTTCATGAGGTCTGAAGTAAGTGATTCTTCTTGGTTCCGTATAATCGTCGAGTACATACGACCTGTGGTGCGATATTGTTTTGTCGTACTTCTTATGAGAGAATGTGAGTTCTTCTTTGGGTTTCTCATCCTGCCTGCCAATTTCTAGAATTACACGATCCTCTGATTCTCTTTTGTCCTCTTCCTCCGTCTCTTTTAACACTGTATAATTGGCTATTAATGGTATCGGTGCTTCTTCGTCGTAGTTTTGATTGTACATGGTTATTTTTCTAGTTTTCAAGATATCATGACCATATCACGCATCACATTTAACTATTACAATCCTCGAAACGTCACTTGGACTAATTTTTATCCGTCTTTTCACTACCTGCCTCTGCCAGAGACTGTGTCACACAGTTTTCTGTGCTATTGTCATGCATATTCGATCAAAGATGTGTGGTATTGTGTGCACA
Source organism: Jemadia suekentonmiller (assembly GCA_018245575.1). NCBI lineage: Eukaryota > Metazoa > Arthropoda > Insecta > Lepidoptera > Hesperiidae > Jemadia > Jemadia suekentonmiller. The sequence continues at coordinate 10,883 of DWDU01000607.1, read as the reverse complement.
AGTGTTTTCATTCTGCTTTTAGTTTCGAAGGAGCTCCGTGCGTCTCCGCTTTGTGTTGTATCATTATTGTTAAATGTTTGTTTTGTTACTAAAATGTGTAATATTTTGTTTAACATTAGCTTAGCATCGTGTGTTGCGTATTATCACAGTTTAGTTTCAATTAAAGTGTCGTATTGAATGCAAGTAAAAAGGTGCATATAACTTAATGTAAGTATTGAAAAGTTTCAAGTGCTGCTGGCAGTTCTCGTATACATCGAGCTTCCATTTAATAAATAAAACGCTTTATAACCCAAATACATTTATTTATAAAAACCTTCAAAGCAAGACACAAAGCGATCACGCTGTATAACAGTAGAAACACATGGGACAGCCCATTAGTGTAGAAACAGATTAACGAACAATTAGGTACATGATAGGTAAATACTGGCGCGCACATGACTACACAATAAATGCGTTTCCCAACGTTAAATACCTCTATCTGGTATGACCGTGTATCAAAACATTTCGCAGAAACCCGCAAACGAAAATAGTCATATTGTTCACATAAGATGTTAACGTAAGTCACTTGAGCAGCATTACGAACTGCCCTTAGTTCGAGATTAAACAGTATACAAGCATGGTTAGAATAGACGATACTTTCATAACACATAATAATTTAAAACTTTGATATATCACACGATTCGTATCTCTAAACTAATTCCTTCATAAACTGCCTTGTCGGTGTAGTGATCGCATGGTCCTGTGTTCTAATCCCGGGTCGGGTACTATTGAAATTTTCTAACATAGATGCTCTATTAAGTTCTAGCAGTGGCTCGGAGTCTGGATCTGTACCCGGTGTACGTTCACGCCCTATTCCATAATGATATTTAAACGTAACTGGTGAAACGTGGGAATATACTATACTTTCCTCTATTTACCTCTTCAAGGATAACTTCATTGAAATTCAGTCTGGAAGAACTCAATAAAGAACTTACAAGATTTAGATTTCCGCGTATCGTTATCCTTTATCGTTATTGTGAGTGATATTAAAAGCATATTTAATACTCTACATGAGATTTGAGTTATCTCTACATCTACAGTTTGATCTCTATAAATAATCACCACCCCGTTTTCATTGCGCTCATGTTTTACTTAATTATTGAGCATTCGGTGCTCTCTGCCTAACCCGTAACGGACCTGGCGCGATGATACAATAATCATAACACCGATGTAATGGAAATAAAAGAATTTGCATAAAGATAATGATGAATGTGAAAGAAGCGTAACAGGCAGTAAGGATACACAGCGCAACAGGCAGTAAGGATACACATATTTGGCGTGAAGATATGTACGTATGTAATAGAAAAAGTGATAAATAAAACACAGAACAAGCTCATCGTGTTTAATTTTAGCAAAATAAATTATCTATGCTAAACACACAGCCTTACAATCACACTTATAATAAATAAAGTCATTTACACACACAAAAACTCTTCACATACACAGGAACGCATAATAACCTTACCTAACGCGTATATATTATATAATATTATGTACTCGTGATGATGTCAATTGATTATAAATTCACGCGACAGTAAATATTGTGATAGAGTATTTTATTATTATATTTTCCAGATGCAACAATTGTATAATGTTATATAATTTATTAATATGAGTTTAATGTTTTGTTGGTAAAAAAACCCATGCATGGAACCTGCCTGAGCGGTTCATAAAGGCATATAGATACGTGGAGTAAGCGAGCTAAACAAAAAGTCATCTCGTCAACAGAGAGAGAAAGATAATACATTTGGTACTCGTTTCTCACTTTAAACTATTGTATGCGCCAACAACTTCGCGATTCAATTACTGAAGAAGCCAATCAGATATGATATGTATACCAAATATATATTCTTACTTTTTCTATCAACGAGACATTTTCACTTACATAGGCGCTTATATGGCTCGCCTACTCTATAAAATAACTACTATTGCAACAATCCGCCAGATGTCGTTACTTGCTTCATGTTTATAAACGTCTTTGCAACTAAATTGAGTTTAAAGAGTGTTACATTAACTAAATCAAAAAAAAAAGATTTAAATAATATTTATGTCAATGTCATATATATTTGTAGCCCTGTATTAAAACATTTTTATCAATTTTTGAATAACTGGTGAATTGTGGGAGTGTACTACATTTGTCTGCCTACCTCTTCGGGGATCACAGGAGTGATGTTAAGTTTACATTTAAATTTTTGAGATGCTACACTGAGAGAAAGAGACAGTTAGATATGTTCTGTGATTCGAGTCCCAATTAACCTTTAACACATTGAGGAACATTCTAGAAGGGCTAGATATATGTATGTACACTTTATGGCAAATTGCTTTTATGATGACTAAGACAAGCTTTAGTGGTTGTACTGATTCTTGAAACACTTAACCAAAGATGCATTCATTCTTCACAACATCGTAGTACATTACACCGTTAGTAATTCATTTAAATCTCACATTGACATTGCAGTATCACTGATCGATTATCAGTATAACAACATGATAATCAAAATTCTCTCATATAGAAATACAAAGGAAAATATATTTGAAATTCACTCATCACGATCTCTTAACTGCCTAATCAATAATTGCTAAATATTTGTGCGGTGAGAATGAGATTTTTAAAACATAATATCACGCCTGTAATCACCAAGGAGGTAGGCAAGACAGTATACTCCTACCTTTAACGGGTTACGTTGCCATCTCACCTAATTGTAAGCTGAAGATTTTTACATGGTATAAAATTTATAAAAGTGGACATATACATAGTTTGAATGTATGCATCACATGTTGTATTGGCAAAGAAATACCGCATAGGAAATGTATGCACGCACGCTAAATAAGAATGTTTAATAACAGAAAAATGATTATAAATTTTATACATCAGTTTAAATTCTATTTAATTTTCTAGTATGCCTGCCTGCACTAAGCCAGCGTACACGAGTGTGCTCGAGTTTATTCGAAGTTGCGGAAATAGTTTACCCTGCATTGGTAGGTGAAGAGGGTTGCCAGCTAGCATGCTTTGTTTATTTAAAAAATATTTTTTTTCCCTATCTATTTTTTCAAAGCACCATGAACATTATCCAACGAGATTTTTTTATTTACTGACGTCATCAATGACGTCAATTTAGCTTGAGAGCGTACACTTCCGGGCACAATTTCGTCAATACAAGTTAGATATCAATCTTCCTAATCTTGAAATACTCCTGCATCACCTCATCTGTGACCTTGGCTCTCCTAGCCTGATATTCTTGGATGATTGGCGTGAGTGTGTCTATCGCTATTTTCTTCAACTCCCCCGTTAGCATCTCACCGGATTCGTATGATTTTTTTATCTGTGAAAATTTAAAAGTTTAATCATTATTTATCAATTTTGCCTGACGAGTGACCGTGGACAATTACAATTTTATTTTAAAATAGATAAAAATCTTTAGACAAATGTATATAATTCTCACCTCGGCTAGCCTCTCGTCGTCTTCCAAAAAGAAAGTTAAGTACTTGTACGCTATATCCACTTCAGTGTTGCCACCTTTCTCCCTGTGCTCTTCCACTGTCGCTTGCCCGCCGGAGAACGCGTATTTATTGATCTAAAATAACAAGAGTTCATAATTTCACTATCAATCCCAACAAGTATTCCTAAATAAAATTGTTATACAACAGTTATATATACATATGTATAAGGTATTTGTCGGTAGGTGCAATATTAGAGCTCTTTCAGTTGTATTAGTGTCCCATCAGCCCATATAAAATGTGATGCAAAGAAACACAACAATAAGTGTAGGTTGGAACCACTAGTGTTACAAATATTAATATATCCAGTGTCGGTCTGTGGGAGAGGCCTCCTCGCCTTGTTCTTGATCTGCTTGGGCGTGTCGCTGAGGAAGACGGTGGCGTTGGCGTCGCTGGCGGACATCTTGTGCTGCGCGCCCTGCAGCGCCGGCAGGAACGTGGCGTGCAGCAGCGCCGGCTTGGGCAGCCGCAGCCGCGCCGCCACGTCGCGCGTCATGCGGAAGTACGGGTCCTGGTCGATGGCGCACGGCACGAGGCACGCCACCTGCGCCGGGGGGTTTTATATTGCACTAGCCGCGATACCTGCGTTGTTAATCTATTTAACTTTCCAATCATTTTTCTAGTATTACATATGTACATATCTTCACGCCGGGTCCCTCACGGGTGGGCGGAGAACACCGAGTGTCAAATATTTTATCCTACCCACCGCGCTTCTTCTAAATATATCACTCTTGATCTTCCTTTTACATAAATTTTGACGGTAAATTCGAACCGGTACTTCCGATACCAGAACTCTGTACATTAGTGCATAAGCCCAATCAAACAAAACACACCATACTTGATATAATATCAATGGCGTGCAATGAAACAGCATCGGCCGCACAAACATGCAAATAATTTTCCGTGAAAAACCATATTTATTTCCTATTTATATTCTGGTTTTATTTCCTTAGCACGATTCCTTACGCTTGCTCATTCTGCGGGAATACCCGTATGCAACAGCGGAATGAGCAAAAATCAAAAGTGTTTAAGATAAAAAAAAGACAATAACGATGATTTGTAACCCAAGAATTAAATTACATTGATATTATAACATGACTCACAATTTTATCCTCAAATATGAAAGGAAAGGAAGTGGAGAAGGCGGGCGCCGCCTCGACCGAGGGGAATGTGATTTTCCCGATGACGTCAGAATCGCCGAAACCAAATATACCCTTCACTTGGTTGAACGTGACGCATTTCTGTATCCGCAGCATGTTCTGATAGAAAGCTGGGCACTGACTGGAAATTATAAACGTTAAATTTTTATATTACAAACATGAGAAAAATATATAACGTAAATAAAAGTAACATCACGCCTGTAATCCCCGAAGAGGTAGGCAGAGGAGTGTAGTACACTCCCAGATTTCACCAGTTACGTTTACGACCAGCTATGGAGTAGGTGGTTAGCCTATTGCCATACACCGGGCGTATATCCAGACTCAGAAAATCTAAGTTACAAAAAGTTTGTAGTACCGACGCGGGAATCGAACTTCACATCGTCACACTTGCGACCAACACGACTAACGAGGCAGTCGTCGTACAAAAATATAAGTACTTTAATATTATTTCCACGTCTTTTTGATCATATTTACGTATAAAAGAGATTTTAGTTCGTTGAGAGTGTGTACAGTATCATATGAACGGTATAATTACCTATATTTAAATGTGAAGTAGGCACCGAGTTGATTAATGGCTACCTTAAGCCAGATTAAAAGGTGAAAGACCAAAGTTTTCAGGCACAAGGCCGATCGCTCGGCACGAAGGTCCTTAAAGTATAAATTACCTACATTTTTGCCTTTTATAGCACCTTCATACATCAACAGTGACACCAAGTAGACAGGCAACGAGAGAGATATTGGACTTATTTATATTCTGATAGTAAGTTAGAGAGTAATTTATTAAAGTGGTGCTGCCAGTCTCTTCCGATGAAAATACTTCACGAGGAATAATAATAGTCTAGCTAAATCCAACAATTTTCACGTAAGAATGGCAGATACAAGAACGTTTTCGAAACTTTCTGAATGGCCCCACAATATACTATATTGACCAACGAAACTGATCAGATCCGATGCCATAAACGTGACGTCCCAAATGCTAGCGTAATGTGCCTGGTTCTACTAACAACACATTATTGTTAGCAAAATTTTTGATTAATAAGTAAAAAAGTTCCACGTGCAGTCTGTAAACGCACCCAACGGTTCCATTTATACAGGTCCGATGGCGACATAAGTGAAAGTAATAACTACACACGCACGTCGATATATGCATTACATACATATAAACACCTACATATAAACATACGAAAAGCTTTGCTCACGTCGGACAAAATCGATTAAAGGTGAAGGATCGGCGAGTGGTGCGTACGTACCTAAGGTCGTGTTACAAAGGCTGTTCAATATCAGCGGGACGTCACGTGACCCGTGTCATTCCCCCATGCAAAAACTAAAACGAACGACGAAGTAATCGATGTTAGCAAGAACTTTTCGCGTCGAAGCAATCTGTTGAACTATCGCAATTTATCATTTGGGTTTCGCGGTTACCGCGCCATCACAGATAACATGAAGCCTCGATTTCGTTTGGCGCCATTTTTAAAGCTTTTAATTTGTACGAGCAGATCGAATTTCTTAATGCCAACGTTACGAAAATGGAACATAAGCTGTCTTTGTGTTGTAATTGTGTGTGGGCCAGTGTGGCCATTCATCACAATACTAAGACTCCGCCCACAGCCCACAAGTGAATACGACACTCTTTTAAAGCGTTTATGTAAATGAGCACGACATTACTTATTGTTGCAAAACGTATGCACAACTTTCAATTTTGTTTCTCTCCATACGTACCGAAGCAACACTGACATCTTAATTTCTTGAAAATTTTGGCAGATGATATTCATCACTTTCTTACAGAGACAGAAAAGAAGCGTTGATCGAAAATATCAGAAACTATCAATATTTTAATGTGAATGAGAGACTTGCAATTTCGAAATCCAACCGGAAGCAACAAAACCTGTTTCGTGTAGAATGTGGAGCGAAATTCGATCCGTCGATTAATGTGTGATCGAATTAATTTTACGTAACCTGCAATATTCATGCGAAGAATCCAAAAACTATCAGTCAACAACTGTACTGTCGCAAATCGAACGATTATAATGTATACCTATATTAAAACTTGAAACGAATAACGGTTGCTGGCAGAGGATCAACGGTACCGGCAGCTTCGATAGATAATAAAACTGTGATCGCACGGGTTTACAATAAAAAAGACACTTTCAACTTATAATGTTTGCTTGCTCGTAATAGTTATGAACATCAGAAGTATAATGTGATACAAAGAATAAAAAAAATATGTAACATCACGCCAGTTATCCCCAAAGAGGTAGGTAGAGGAGTGTAGAACACTCCCAGATTTCACCAGTTACATTAAGTCCCACTATGGAATAGGTGGTGAGCCTATTGCCATGCACCGGGCACACCTCCATTATCTAAGCCACTACCAGAAAATCTAAATTAGAAAAATCTTATAGTGCCCGACCCGGGAATTGAACCCAGGACCACCCGATAGTCGCCCTTGCAACTAACACGACCAACGAGGCAGTAAAAAAACTGAAGGTGCTAAATATAATCCCTGTGGGATGCAATGTTATATAAACGAGGATATGTTATAAAGTCATGAGGAAATGTCATACAAGAATTGGATATCAGTTCCATTAGCATATACCGATGTCGCCATGTGAACTGGCCCACCGGCGGTCGTTGATCCATGACGTGCCATTGTGGAAACACAAGTCGAACGGAAACGCTCCTGTGCGTGCCTACACGCATGATCGCTTTCTTCGCCGCCCCCTCATATGGGATATAGGTAATATGGGATCGTCCTGAAACCTTACCCGTTATTACAACACACAACAACCTTTCTGAGTTTGAAAAGAGCGATAGATCCCGGAAGCAACAGTCAATGTTTATGACAAGTTAATCCAGCTTTGCATCGAATGTAACAGGGTTAGAGAAAAAGTTGAAGTCGGTCAGTACCTCTCGAGTTATATAATATAAGACCCCAGAATAAAGTTACGTAATGTGATACCTGTTCAATTAACATGTTACTTTTGTTGTTTTGAAGATAATAAGCATGAATTGTCCTGACATCCATAATAATTACCGACTATCAATGAAACAGTTTAATAGAACCATAAAAATCCTTTTTGGAACTTCGAAATTTAATCAATTTTAACATAATTAATGAGTTTCGGATTTTATTCATTTTCTTTTCACTATTCTAATTGTGCTTTGATACCCTGCTCTTCGTATACTGTATGGCTTTTGTTAATTTTGCAAATTTTACACGTCACTATTGTCAATTGCTATAATTATCATTATCCGTTTCCAAAAAGCTACTGTTTCACTAGTTTTCGTCAATTACACGTTATCTTTATATAGTACCTAATAATGTACTCTTCTAAACGCTTATCTATATTTGCGCTCTACGGTGTATATTTTAGTTGGTGGTATAATATAAATAAATAAAAGTATATAATTTTATAATGATTTTCAAAAGGCCCGTATTATTAAAAATATCTACAATATAAATACGGTAAAATTACAAAATCCTATATCTCTCCACTCATACTTTGAATGCGTTAAATGAGATCGAGAAAAAACATACAAAAACCAAAGCGCCTATTATGCTTTTAGAAGTACCATTTCTTATTTTGAAAAATCAGATTAGATTTTATATTACTTTACAACAACAAAAAATATTGTATAAAGCCTGTGTGGTGTTTACAATTGTTATAAACAATATTTTATAAATAAAGCAGCTTTGCGAATCCCATTATAAAATATACCATATTAAAATAATGTCGAGCCGCGAAAGCAACGTAACACGACCACGCCATTACATCTGCATGGATAAGATTTTTTTTTACTTTCAATTTGGGTTTCCAATTTATGTCGAGCGATAACAACGTATTGTTTATTTTTTGCACGAAAACGTACAATAACCGAATAGGACTCTTTCATTGAGTTTATTCTTAGAAATTTCTCGAATAAGAATCATCGATGGCAAATTAAAAAACATGAGCGGTCGTTGCAATCGGTTTTTTTAAATTTTAAATATAATGCTCCATTAGATAGTTGTATTTGTATTTAAAAAAATGTAGCCTTTATGTTAATTGAAATGTCAATTAGGACTAACTGTCATAATGACACGTGGACGGAGATGTTTTATTGACAAAAAATAACAATTGAAACGAATATCTTATATCAAGATATTTGAATCACGAAAAGATGCACCAAAGAACTTATAACACGCTCTTTTTATTGTCAGTCACGAATAATGAAGGTCTTCGATCACGGGATTACTCCGATACGTATGTTTCGCTTCGCTTCGCGGAAAACCGGATCACGGCTGTATTGAATTGCGTCTAAGTTTTCCCGTATAAGTTTTCTTACACGCTACACTGAATGAGAAAACTTGATCATCTGACATCCTTATTGATGAACGCTATATAATATCAGGCGTTCCATATTCAAATAACGACTTCACGTTACAGTATATCGACGGAATGAAAATCCTCCCGGAAATCAAAATAACTATGATGTTATTTGAAAATGTTGTATAATATGCATTTGTTTTGTTAATCGAATGTATTAAAAAAAACTAAAAATGGGACATTTATAGTATTTTTTTTATTATTAAATTAAAATTAAATATTAGTTGAACCAAGAAATATTTATTTCAGTAAAATCATGTCCCATCCCACGCTATGAACTGTCATGTCACACCGAACTTATTTTTAAATAACGAGTTCTAATATGGAAATAAAATTACCTAATACGTGTTTCTTCACATTAAGTACAAATACGATATAAATTAATTAACAGATAATTCAGTAAATAAGTAATATAGATAATAATTAATTAAATAAATAAAAATCACGAATATTAACACAAAACCGAGCGCTGTGTGAAAACCGTTGTACCTACTACCGTATTATTTTGCGCGAAATTTAAAGATTTTTGTTTTTGTACGTCAAAATCGCAAAATATCCCACTGTTGTCAGATATATGTGACCGAAACTAAACAAAACATCTGAATACATGCAAAAAACAATACACACGACGGAAACACTGACACCATTTTGCGGCACTAAAAATTTTCGATAAAACATGATTTTTATCACTCTTTGTTATGCGAGTAAACAAATCCATTTTGTTGTAACAAAACTTGAATAGAACCCTCTGTAATTGCTACTCAACGTAATTGAAAATGATACGAGATGTTTTAAAATAAATTTGCTTACTCCTCAAACAACAAACATGGGTAATATATGATAAGTGTTGTGACACACGGAAAGCAAATAAAATAATTGTGGTAAGCACAGTGAACCCACATGCAAACATTGATGTGTAAGTAATGGCCAATTAGTCCAATTTATTAACACTAGTCACATTATAACTATTTTCATTAAAGTGAGAATTCAGTGAGTACTCGTTACAATTTTGCAGTAGGTTATGTCAAACGAAGCTAAGCATATCTTTATGATTTCTACCTTCGTTTGGTGGCTTCGTTTGACCACTGTTACTTTCAATATGCGCTAGCAACGTCGTCTTGGACTTCTCTAAGGGCCTTCTCGCCTTTAGAGGTGACTCCGTGGGCTTTTTGTCACTCCTTTCTTGTTCACTCTCTACGCCCAATTTACTGAGGGCGACTAGGTTGGCTACATTGGGGACAACACATGGGTAATGTGAATTAAACCTTATTATTCATATTTTAAAGTTGATATTGTATTGTGTGGTTATAATGTTTTGTATACTGTAACTGAAAACAAGCTTAGCATGCAAAATACACAGCCAATTTTAATAAATAAGTAAAATAGAAAAAAAAAGTAGCTCAACTTTAATTTTTCGGCTTAACATAAAAGAAGCAGTGGAAATTTTGAAAATGAATTTTTGAAATAGAATTCAATATTAAATGTATTCATACCAAGAAAATGTAGTCGGTCCTTTGCCATGCCGAGGTTAGTTTTCATCTTATCATGTAACCTCTGAGCTCTTTGCCAGGCGTCCCCGCGACCACCCCAGCAGTCCACAGCTATGCCTCTTTCGAGCTCATAAATACCCTTCTTGTATAATTCTATAGCTAACTCTTTCTGACCTGTGTACAAAAGAAAATTGATTTTAAATGCAAATATAAACTGACTGAGTTTTCAAGGTCCCATGATGTAACGACAGTGTTGCGAGCAAAATGCAAATATTATTCAGAATACTGATAACATGATGTTACATAAATATCAACTTCTTTAATAATAA
>DWDU01000606.1:0-17921 GCA_018245575.1 Jemadia suekentonmiller | reverse complement strand
AATTAGAACATTTTTGTAGTGCCCGACCCGGGGATCGAACCCGGGACCTCCCGATCGGCAGTCGCACTTGCAACCACACGACCAACGAGGCAGTCAGTCAAATTATATAATAGACATGGTTATGTCATAACACAGTATAATAATATCTAGTAATTTAAATTATCAGCGCTGAATTCTACTCAAACGTAATATTACTATTAAACACAATTTGCATACCTTGAAAGGTTAACATTTCTTAATTATAGTGGCATAGTTTCCGTGAACTTTTTAATTGTCCATATTTGTGCTAATAAATTATTTTGTTTTGTTTCAATGTTTAACTAATAATATTTTTCGTGTTATTCGTTTAGAATTGAAACAATTAATTATCAACCATAATATCCTCTTAGTACATTTTCATTCGAATAAAACACGTTGCTATCATTAAATATCCGGTCGCTGTATAGTAATTCATAAAACAATATATACATGGTGTTAAGAAAATAACAAAAAGGGTAAGTGACTGAAGATAAACAAACGTCTTCATTCAGTAACATGTATTATTCTGAATTAAACATCGTTTAACCACCGGTTAAAATGAATACGCTCGTGATCTGCTCAAGGACGATTATTTTATACGTTTCTTTCATTGAAAATTCAACAGCTTGTTAACGTTACTTCACCGCAGAGCGTGATGTATGGAAGAATGAAGGCACACCCCAAACGTCTTGTCCTTTTGTATTATCACGATAACGTACAACGCGATGGTTCGGCGTAATGAATGAAAGTAATTTGAACAATAATAAAGTAATAAGAAGCGCGGCAGGTCTGTAATTATACTTGGCACTCGGTGGTATCTGCCTATCCCGTGACGGGCCTGGTATGAAGATATCTATGAATGTATGTAATAAAATAATATTAATGCAACATTCAACATGTTCTATGCACGTAACAGTATGCAGTATTTTTTAAGTGCAGTTTCCTTGACGTTCACTAAAAATGGGGAAATTTTCCCGTAGTAAAAAGCATGTTTATGTTTACCGCAACACTAAGTAACACCAAATCATTTTTTTGTTAACGATTAGCGATACATGTAGACAAACGGATAAAATACGGATATCGGATAGGTACTATTTGATATTACTAATTATAATTTCTAATTAAAAACTTGGTTCCTATTGAACTAGCGGCTTAGAGTCTGGATTTGTGTCCCGTGTGTAGCGAAAGCCCATTCTATTCCATGATGGAACATAAAAGTAACTGGTAAAACGTTGAAGTGTACGTCACTTCTCTACCTATCTCTTCGGATATCACAGGTATGATTTTACGCAAAAATATGTTTTTCATGTGTTTATCATATAATAAATTCATTCAGAATTGTATTAGTATGTACAATCAAACTTAATATAAAAACACCTATATGATATCTAAAAGATTATCTCGCGTAGATTCTAAAACGACAACAACATAAGTCATTTGACATTAAAAACTGGGACATGTCCGAACATCTACGATCGAAATCACAATTCGCTAGTTGAACCTCTACGGTGAGACGCGAATGAGACTATTATTCCCTATGAACGTATCATCACGCCTGTAATCCCCAAAGAGGTAGGCAGAAGAATGTAGAACACTCCCACGTTTCATCAGTTACGTTTACGTCCCACTATGAAATAGATGGTAAGCCTATTGCCATACATCGGGCACATATCCAGACTCCAAACCACTAATAGAATATCTACATTAGGAAAATTTAATAGTGCCCGGCCCGGGAATCGAGCTCAGGACCTCCCGATCGGATGCCGCATTTGCAACCAACAAGGCGAGCGGGCCCAAATGACCCCTCGCTAGTTTAGCAATCCCTTCACACGAATGTAATATGTAACAAAGGAAAAACGGGTTGTCTGCCAATAAAGAGCGAATAAAGACAGCTTTTTATTGGGTACAAGCGGCCCTAATGTAAAGCAGATGTGAATAAATTATGAGGGGTCGGAAGAGGGTTAACAGTGCGATTTGCCACCATTACGTCGTTGTCGCGTAAGTATTTACGGGCTTTGTAATCTATGTGGTGTACTTAAAAAAGTACCATTGTCGATTCGCGTTAAGTTGCTTTACTGGACCAATAGAGAGTTATTAACGTAATATTAACGTTGAGATAAGAACATAGCAAAATATTAAGTTCTGAGACAGAAATAATTATTACACCTACCTGGCGGACTTGTTTGTACTGTTCTTCGAAGCTCCAGCCTGCTGCGCTGCCCTCCGAGGAGGACGACGACGCAGAGCCAGCCGGCTGGGCTGGCGGAGGAGGCGCAGGGGCTAGGAACGCTGGTGGGGCGTAAGGAAAACCTCCCGTTGCCCCTCCTCCTGCCAGCGCGAAGACACTGCTCGGGGTCGACAGTGGAGCCCCCTGCGCCAGCGACGCTAACGACGACAAGTGTGGATGTAGCGAAGTCTTGAGTGATTCGAAGTCATCTCGAACCTGAAACATATTTCACATTAATACACTATATCGACAGAAAAGTCCCACTCACGCAATTACAAGACAACAAACCTTCATTGTATAATCCATTACTTTTCTTCTATTATTTTTGATATGTTTTAACTTTTATATGAATGAATATAAAGCGTAATCACAAGGGGTTTTTTTTCTAGATATAACGTAAGGATTTTTTCTCAACCTACGTTGTATAAGTTGGAGAGTGCCTCACGAAATACCTACACGAACTAACATACATTCCTTGTTATGCCGCGATAATGATAACTCTTCGTGCTATCAATATGTATTATTCGTGTTTAATAATTAAATTACTATTTGATATCAAACAGATCGGATCGATAAGGATCTTAATTTTTTAATCTTTATCAATTTGATTAAAATCGATTTAACGTAAGATTAATATACACAAAGAATATGTTCAAGGCGCGGCTGATTCACTATGAAAGCAACGGTATAAGTGATTTGTATTGAATATTTTGTAATAAACGAAAGTGCATTTTTAGACATTTTCATCTACTGTCTTGATTTCTTTGATCTCTAGTTTGGTACTAATGAGCCATAGTAATGTTGCCAATGTATATTGTTTCTACGTAATGTTACAAAACATATTTATCTGTACTCTACATTCAAATCATAAGTTCAAACATTAACAAAACATTCCCGATAATGGCAACACTATACAAAATAGAGATTTATTAATTGTTATTCTACTTTTACTATGCATTGCCAGATGTAAATGTGGCCTTACTTTCATATAGTGTGGTTCAATATTTTCCGAAATTAATTATTTTTTCACAAAATGTTTCACTAAATAGAGGATTATTCTAATCTAAACGCCGACCGTCATGAAACAGGGATAACCACTGAAGCCGATGTAGATACGACGTATTTGCGCAAATTTTCTGTCAGTCTTCCTCGTATGTTTAAATGTGTTATAATTGAAATTAACTCATCAATTAACAATTGTAAAAACTCACTTTCAGCTCCCTTTCAAGTGGACGAGGTGAATTTCTCTGGTGTTGGTGGTTCATTTGGTGATTGTTGATCGGCTGGCTGACGGCGTGGTGGCTCATGTTGTGCTGGAGGTGCGGCTGGTGGGGCAGCTGGTGCAGCTGCTGGTGGGGGGCGGGCGCGTCGCGGCCCACGCCCTCGTCGGAGCTCTCGCAAGACTGCTCGCCTGATGACTCGCCTTCAGACCGCGCAGACTGCAAGTACACATCATATCAGACATTGATAAAATACACCCACAAGAACTCTATTTACACACTATTCGACTAAGTGCTTTCTGCGTACCCCGTAAGTGCTCTGGTATAATGATATAAGGATAACAACGGACAAGGAATCAAATAGTAAATAAATGAATTGATGTTACATACACAATGCACGACTTGGTATCATTATGTTACAAACATTCGACGTTCGTATGTTTTCATTATCTTGGCACACATTGGCATATTATGTTTCAGTATATAAATATACATATATGTTGCTCTAGTTAATGTCTGTTCTGTTGAGCGAGATCGGAGACACTATAGCCGTGTTGCGACAGGTCATGGTTAAATATTTTAAAACTGAAGAACAACATAGCACTATTTCCGGTGTAGAATCTTTCGAGCTTTACTTGAAAAGGTTCGCCAGCTCGCCGCCACAGGGCTAATAATGGACTAGAACATCTATGTTAAGAGAGACATTTATGAAAGACTCCATTGTCACCTAATATCATTTTCAACGTCATCGTTCGATCTACTGCATGTTGTGGCTTAACGGGTGTATTTCTTCTTCTTCCTCGCAGAATAAGAATTGTTCAAGTACCTACCTATATCTTGCTGGCCAATACGGGCTGGCAATTCATGCGTCTTATAGAACATTATTGAGACCTCTAAAATGTACCTATAGATTACGCCGTTACAAGAAATAATATTTGAACTAAAATGTTTTTTTTTTTGAAAAGGGGTACGCATTTGAATCCAGTACCCTCGGATTGGGAAGCTGAATTATTAACCACTAAGCTATCAGTGCTTCAGACCTAATACAAAATCGAAATTCTCATTGTTAATATAAAAATAGGTTTACATTATATAAATTTAAGCGCACATGCAGGATGAAAGAGATGTTGATTACACATTTTGCACGATTTTTCCTAGATGCACATATCTCGACCTGAAGAGATAAATGTTCTGATCTAAATAGAAATGTCAAAATTACAAACACCAAATTCGAATTAAGAACGTCGAGAATCTAATCAAATCGACCGTATATCAGAATGACGTCACTTAATCTGTCAAACGTAAAACTGAATTCGTACAAAAACTGATCATAAATAATGAATTTTCTTTGTCAGGTTCACATGTCGTTTAAAATACGGCAGCAGGTGACCGCGTCGCGATCAGTACCTGCCGGTAATTAGTTATAATGTCAGGCGTCAGGCGTCAGGCGTGAACACTAAATGTAAGGTGTCCTTTTTAATAGGCGCTGAATTGACTCGCAACGCTGTAAAAAATAAACTATTTTTTTTTTCATAGAACAGTATTTACATGCGTACCAAATGAGGAAAAGCCTCCGTACCTATCACATAGCCAATAATAATAACGCATAGTACAAATACCTAATGTAAGAAATTTAATAAGATCGAAAAAAAAATCGCGACTTTGACAAACGCAGTTCTTGTTCTATGTGCCTACTAAAATTCCAAATAATCCCTAAGCCCAAATGAAATAGATGACGTATCGATTTATAAGTTTATAGTGTTGCAACAACCGACAAAAATCATTTGCAATAAGCAACAACAGTACGGGCAACGCGTTCGGATATCTAGATTTAGAGGTGATTATAATTAATTACCGACCAAATAATCACGAGTCGCTACTCAAACACAATGTTTATTAATCAATCGCTCAATAACATACATTGTAGCTAATATTGATTAGTTTCAGCTAAATATATTACTGCATCGCCAATGCGTTTTCTATCTGCGTTTGTTTATTTAACGTAATAACGTGGAGCATTAGTTGTACTGTTCAATACGAAACCGATGGACTGTTGTGGAAGGAATAAATAATGTACTCAGTTGGTAGGTACGTTTACGATATGCTTTGTGAACTCCCAAAGGATTTGAATGTTGCGAAATTCACTGAAAACTAACATTCGCTGAACAACTATTAACATTATTATTATTATTTTAGATTTTTGCATTAACTATGCGACTCGAATCAATTTAGTTTACAACCTATATGCATATATTAAAAATGACCTATAATTTTAAAATTTAATCAAAGGCTAACAGATAAACATTAAACGGTATTACATTTATTTCGATTTTTGCTTTCTACTGTGGGTATGTGACTGAATCCAATACACTTTAAAAATAGTGAAAGAAAAAATAGATTCGAAATTCAAATATTTTATCTAATACATTAACATATATACGAAATTCTACAACGGCCATCATGAGCCTAAAATTGAACGAATTTTAATAAAAGGCATATATGTTTTTATACCTAAAGATGCACAATAACCGCAAGCAACATGCAATGAGTATGCAATAGTTGTGCGGGACAACGGCGCGCTAACAGATGTTGGAATCCGCAAACTTGTCCCCAGGCTCTAATTACCACTAAGACGCAGTGAATGTGCTGTTGTGTTGACAACAAATCCTCATTTCGTGGTTACTTACCTCATACTTGTTGACGAGTTAATCTATTAAAAATGTTAAAAAATATTCTTAGCCGTAAAAACTAATAAATCAGCAAGCATACAGATACTTCACATTTGGTTATCTCCGCTTACCCTCAAGGGACCTGGCATGATTGGGTATATTTTATTACAATGAGAATATAAAATAATAAGGAAAACAAATCTTTTATAACCAGTACACTCATTACGAGTTTGTTTCACAATATCCTAATATTTTCAACGCAAGAACAATTTTACATGACATTTTACACGCCTCTACGTCTAATTCTCATCCGTTAAATAAACTTCGATTTAAACTTTACAATCGACGCAAACGGATGGCGCGAACAGACAATTATAACAATCGCCGTGTGGATGGATTGGTTTTAACGGGAAGCATGTGTTGCGGGCGAGTGGCTCCGGTGAGGGAGAAACGTTGCCGCTGGAGACAATTCGCAAGTTTGAATTACGATGAAAGCGATTGTGGGTAATGCGAGTGTTTTCATTTACCGCGAACGGTGGTAATGACGTTGGCAAACCAGTCCCGACGCCGACGTACCACTGGAGGTAAGGACGGAATCAATATAACGAAACTGTAGCGAAGCGAAGGGCGGCAATCAGATCGCTCGTCAAAACGAGCGCTCGCCGGCCCGCGGCTCCCAATTACGACATTAAAATTATTGTTTTTTATTCCCATTTTTATTTATTATTCGCATTATTATATTGTGTGGAGTTATTATCGGTGAAATGTTTCGTTCGGATAAACGCTCGACTCGGAACAACACGCAAGCTCCCCTCGATGCCCTCCTTTTAGGGGTCCGTATCGGCATATATTAATGTAGGAAAATTAAAAAAAAAAACAATTTTACGTACTGTTTTCAAATTATATTATTAATTGCACTAAAAACTATTCATATAAGCGTCCCGTTTGATAATGAGCATTGGACTTCAAGTTATTTATTTAATCATTTCATGACAGTATCGATATCATTCAATTCAAAATGTATTTTCATAATTACTATATCAATTAACTTAAAATATATTGTCTATATTTTTTTGTATTAAAACAATTTAAACAATTCGTACAGAACCTATTGTTGTTCACATGGTACCATCCTAACCGTACCTTTTCATATTATTCGACTTTCTCATGGTTTCAAACTGCTACTGAATTCCGTGTTGTTTTCTACCTTTTGTTGTGACCGCAATTTCATTAAACGCTCAATCAATAAAGACGCAGTCAAATGTATACGAATTGAAATACATTGAAACGGTAGATTGAGTACAGAATTAAGTGAGTCAGTTAACGTTAAAATATTAATATATTATTATCGAGACACGAACTGTAAAAACCAACAGTTGCGCGCACCGATAAGTAGAATAACATTACCCACAACGTGTTGCTAATGCGTCAGCAAACAAAATCGGTGAGACTTGGACTTTGTTGAAATCTCTCGCGTGATTTTATAATATAATATTAACTGTAAGTTGTTTAGTGGGCCGATTGAAAAGGTACGACTCGTACGCGATATTGAATAAGTCAATAAAAGTGACCGGAATTTCACTACAACTTAACACATCGCGCGCTTTGTGATGTCCGTACCAACATTGTAAGCAAATGCCCTTAAGGTACTCGCATACTGAACTGAAAACTTTACGGCGTGAATATGAAAATCTGAAAAATTGCACAATTAGGAAAAAAATAATACCAAGCCCTTAAAAATACCATTTGTTATTGCAGATTTTGCCGTGAAATTAATGATTGTAAGCTTCGTGACACCAAAACATAATATACCTACTGAGTCAATGCAATATTCCGATCAGTATGACTACGATGAGAGCAAAAGTGAATTTTTATCCTTCGGAAACATTAAAGATGAAGACGCTTATGTTTTTGATAAACATGGGAGTGAACTCAAAGATATTCTCAGAAGATTCCCGAAGCAATGCTCACTTCGATGTAACAAGGAGGACACACCACTGATTAACGCTTTTTAGATCACCTATTGACACTGGACAATAATCCTAACCGGGAGGACATAAAGTCTATTTTAGTGCACCATCGACACTTAAAAGCCCCATCAATGAAGTTACGTACCACCGTTACTAACGCAAAGTACGCATTGCTTTATGTGGAGATTACCGGCACACCTTCGACTATCGGAATTGAAATTGACTTTTGTGACATTGCACATTGAATCGTATCAGCGTAGCGATATTGGTGACAATTGTGAAGCAATAGCAATTGGTGAAAACACCGCTCCTTTATACAATGTTATATTTGTGATAGAAATCATAATCGTTTCTACGCGAGCACCATTTATGAGGCGAAATCAAATAGAAACGTGCAATGAAAGATGTCGTGTGCGCTCGACGTGTTTGGTATGCAAAGTAAATATCATCGGTAATAAAATATTGAACATTAAGATGTTAATGCCAATGGACATTCTCATTGGTGTTGCGGCGTGATTTAAAGATGTCGAAATATTTGACAGTGATAAGGCACCAAATTGCGTACTAATTCACATTTCTCGAATGAGTACGCTGAGGGAAAAACAACAGAAACTATCTTTCCAATTGTACACAAGGGTAAAAAGAACAACGAAGGTTCTTACAAGTGGGTTCCCGCAGGCAACGTGATGTAAATGTTCGCGCATCCATACTCCCTGGAACATTTATTAGCGGGATCCGTCACGACGAGCTTTGTCCACACATTAGCGGAGTTAGCACCCGGGATCCTGCTACCTGCTTGTTTACCTAGACCGTTCTACGTGTTTGCCTAGATATCCACACAACATATCTGCTGGTTCACGAGATTGCGACACTCATTTGTACAACGTGTTGTTGACGCCGAAGGGAAATGTTGACGCTGCGTTTGCATAATGTGCTATGAAATCGCAAATTGGAAAACGTGATTAACACAATCCATGATTTATCAAATGAGTTAGCTCCGTGAATTTACATTGTAACACCCATAATCGAGAATCCCGTGATTTATATCAGATCTATAAATAATTATACTTCGAAATGCAGTTTTACTGATGCTACACAAAGGTGCTATTGAACATCGAAATAAAACTGAACAAAGACGCATAGAAAGCGATATCTCTCAGACGGATAGCTTTCGAACGCGTCACAATGTTGCAAAATTAACTGCTGTAGTAACATTAACATTAGCGGACATAAAATAACCGCCAATAAGTCGAGGCACGCATCAAAACGTCGACAAAGCAACAGGTTCTTGGCTCGACAAACACATCGTGTTTACATTACGATCCTGGGGCTTCATTTAATAATTCTCGGGAACTAAAAGCCTTTGAACATTTCATCAGATGACCCTCGCTGTTTGCACACACTCCTGCGTCGAGATGCTAATGTGGACACAAGGACCTGTATCGCCGATCGGCCTCCGATGGTTTTATTGTTAGCCATCCCTTCCAATCGCTTTGGCTTCTTCTATTTCACTGTTGTCCTTCGCTGTTCGATCTTCAGTGATATCTTGTTCAAACATTCCATCGATGTTTTTCCTTTTTTGTTCAATCGCTTTTTTTATATTTCTAAGAACCAAGTTTTTTATTTCTTTTTACGCTCTTCCACAATAGCACATATAACGGAGTAATAAATGGACATGTTGGTAAAGTCGATTACTGATGGTTAGCTGAAAAGTCAATGTCAGGAAGCTGCAAGTTTCAGCGTTGCTAAAGTATTTGAGCAAAACAAAAGGTGATAAGGAGAGGTAAATAACCTGACCTATTGACGGCGTGACGCGCGTGCGCATGTAATGCATAGGGCCGCCAGATTTTTAACGGCGAAAAATTCAAATATCACATAAAACAGTAATAATGTTTTTTTTTAATTTAGATCATAGAATTGTCGATAACAATATAATTGATACGGAAAATCAATATAAAAATGAAGACACTCAGTAAGCAAATAAGTTTTCATTAGCGTTAACTTTGAGCTTTGTTGTAGAAATCACTAAAAATATCCTTAATATACTCAATGTAATGTGACTCAATAATAATTAAGAATATGGTTATACTATGAATAGAATAAAAAAAACTGAGTCAGACAACCCTGACTTGACGCAATGGATGCAGCGATGCGGCGCTAAACTCATGCTCGACAGCTGTTTAACGCTCTCAATGTTTTACTAAAACACTTCCTATGCCAACTTTTTGCTCACATATTACACATTAGTTTCGTAAGATCATTACGCTTAGCAGTAAATTGTGTTCAATACATCTCATATTATAAAGTTCCATTGAAATGTGAGTATAAGCGTAAAACAAATACACTTATACATAGAACACAAATTAGCCTGAATTTTTCTACCGAACTCAATTGAAATTATTCAGTCACTTAATTTTATTCAAAATACCGCAACAGCGGTAAGTAGAAAGAGATCGTGTCGCTTATTGTAATGATAATTATTTTAGAAAACAAAAACTAGAAAGCAGACGGTCAAAGATGCCTATTTGTTAATTATTGTCACCAAAATGGCCGCCAGTACTGTAAAAGACTCAAAATGGCGGAGTGACAAATCGCCGGTTTTCATATACGTTCCGCTGATTGACGCGTGCCAGATTCCGTGGCGTCAATTTTACTTTTATACATATTTATTTATGCGTAGAAAGCGCAAATAAAAACGAGTTCTGTTAAAGTTGTGATTGAAATAATGAATGCGATGCATGCGAACTTTAACGAAGACGAGCAATTAATACATAGATAGATAGATAGAGATGATATGGACTCGTAGCTATTAACACAATATTTGACATTGGAAAATATCGAAATCGTTGAGACAATTTCGAAGCATAGCAATACGAGGCGATTCAATATTGACACTTCTCACGAGCGTCGCCGACTGACGCGGCTCGTGCCCGAAACGAATGAGCTGGCCTTATTCCTTCCGCTTTTCACACAAATAGGTAATAATCGATCGCTTTTATTGCGTGCCGAGTGTGGGCGCGCCCGCGCCGCCATCGGAGTGATAGTTCGAGGAATCTTTTAAAATATAACATGTCGTTTGCATACAACTGCGACGCGCGTCGGAACGGGCTAAGTGGAAGTACAAACCAACACCTTGGATACATGGGCTTTTCGTTTGAAGAAATGACACTCGCATCGACGTTAATAATCTTTCGTTCAGATGCCGGACGCATTGCACAAAAACGTTGTAAAGAGAGTTAAACTCGTCGTGCAGGCCGCGAGATTCACCTTTATTTACATCGCTCAGTTATTCCGTAAACTTGCAAACTACCATCGTTGTATATAAAAGCCTTTGTTATGTTCGCGTATTTGTATTGAGTCACGATGATGGGAAACGTCGCGAATTCGCAAAATGTACGATCGCGCGCGACATTTCAACCGTCGCACTTTTTTGAGGAAAACAAACATTTTTGTAATAATGCCGTTAGTATAAAGGAAAGCAAAATATATTAATGAGCAGATTATATATTCGTGAATACGTAATGTAGGTACTCGCCAAAATAAAAGACAAGTAATTGAGATGAAAAGTGAATACTTAGGTTACTTTATTCATTAAATAGAAAAAGTACAAGATCATTAAATAATTAATGCTAGATATATATTTCTATGTACAAAGGGCAATAGACACACTATGATGATGATGACACAAATATTTGTCCCGAAGTGTTAATCAATCCACACCCCTGACTAAGTAGTCAGAATCATTAACCATTGAACCAGCAATGCAATAAATGATATTACCTACTAATATCCGACAAATATTAAATAAGGAAGAATATTTGACACACACATATCTTCATACCTAACAAGGTGTTTGCACACAATCCCTCTGCTAGCGCTAAATATTGGATCAAAGGGGACATTGGACGGATGTGGCTTTCTGAGTACTAGATAAAAGATGGCCGACTTGTGTCATATCCTTTTGAAAGTGTTAGCTATGCCTCTTACGGCAAATCGACGTCACGGCATGACGACCGCTCACTCCACTACATATAAACAATGAATAAGCTTATTTTGTAGGAATCAATCGTGTGAGGTCACTGAAGGCATGAGCTGAATTTCATTTGCATGAAAGATATAATGAACAATATCATAGGAACAATTGATATACACAGATATATTATATAAAAACACAAGGTATGTATGTAGATAAATAAGCTATACTTAATAGATCATTAAATAATAATTATGGTACCTAGTTATCTTTAGTGAACTGTAGCTTCACGCCTGTCATCCCCTAAGAGATAGTCAGAAAGGTGTATTACACTCGCACGATTCACCTGTTAAGTTTACGTCGCACCTTGGAATAGGAGTTGAGCCTATCGCCACACACCGGGTACAAATTCAGACATAGAGCCACTACTAGAAATTTAAACTAGGAGTTTTAACTTTAATATTAATTCAATTTTAACCTAAAACAAATTTAAATAACTCATTTACAAGAAATAATATTGTGTACAAGAATCTTGTCTTTTGAAAATATGAGAGATAACTATAAGTATAGAAGTACCTATATAATAAATATATGAAAACTCATTTACATTAAAATTAGGAAAGCCTCTAGCTAGATACACCTTTTATTCTCGAAAGAAGGACACACGAGTATTTAAAAAAAAACCACAGAGTAAAATAATGAGCAATAAAAGCTGATACATTAAGTGTCTAATTATTAATTTACGCATTGTATATTGACTGTACGTTGTTGTACATTCTGTGCTACGGCGCTCAGACAATGGCCGCGTGACGGGGGCGTCGTTAAATGTGACCGCGTTTAATTACCGAGGCTTGCGGCGCAGTAAACGCGGACCAGGAAACTACACCCAAACCGCAGGTGGGTCAAACTGCAAAACTGTACCTTGAACAGCCGCTACTTTACGGCAAACGAAATTAAAAACGTTAATAGGTTACATTACAAAATCTATACGTCGAATCTTCATTTCAACATTGTAACCGTTTGTTAAGATACTGCAGAATAAAATGAATGAAGTAATTAATAATTCGTTTTAAGAATACAACGGTGAAGGAATGTGTTGATAAAACACCTCAGATTTATCCATCAATGTTATCTCCTGTTCAATCCGCCACGGACCAGCAAGCTATTGCAAATCCAGTCTGCTACACTCTTGGCCACCGTGGCAGATTACGAACTTAACCATTCACATCATTAAAGAGAGAAACAATACCTATTTTAAATAAATATATGAACAAAATATGAGACTGACAAATCACTAATTCTGCCCGATCATACAAATATCCGAATCACGATTAAACATTCCAATAAGTAATATTGTATGCGTATAAAAACAAAATTGCAAATACAGCCTCGAATTATATATTTTTTGTGCGGACCGATGGAAGTATTTATCAAGTTGTCAATCAAAGATCACAGCTACGTCTCAAACGTCTGATATTGGTTAATAGACTGCCATTATTTCTCTGTCGATATCCCTTCACGTCATTCGAGATCGAGATAAGTGAAGCTTAGGCAAATTTGAGGCATAGTAAATTGTATCGTTAAAATAATTTGCAATCATCTACGTTCATGTATTATCATTATTTAACAGTTAGGGACTGAAAACTTAACTATGAATATTTGTATAGGTATTATAAATGTATTTCGTTTTCAATTAAAATACATAATTTTATTAAATAATATCGATCAAAATATTACAAAAAACAATGAAAACAATTAATAATATAACATGATAATGATGGTTGTAAATGTATTTCGGGATTTATCAGGGCATACGAGTAGTTTACATTAGATCTTGTAAGCTTCAGTCAAGCGTTCAAACTATTGTTACATTTAAACTCAAGTACCTACAATAAAGAAGGCGCACTGGAGACGGCACAAAATGTCCGCAAAGCGTTAAAACATGCTGATTAAGGCCGTTTAAACATCATTATGGTCATCAATCTGTTCTGTCCATCATTGTACACGGCCTCTCCTAGTGAGCTCCGACGCACCCTAGCAACATATTCTTACGTAATGTTTAATTGTAAAACATAACACACTATTGTAAAAAATATGTCATTAGAAACACACATTCGTCTCGAATACTTGACGCCCTTTTAACATGCACGCATCAAAACAAACATTCGTTTCGAAAATCAATACGAACCCTTCCCGATCGCTCGAATAAGTCACGTCGATTTAAATAAAACAAATCAAGGAAGAGAAAAAAACTACCTCGACAGTCGGGAATCATCCTAATCGAACCAGTCCGATCTGTCAACCATCGTTGTATTGTAATACTAAATAGGTTTATTCACATCAACCTACCGTATGAATAAATCATACTGAATCGATCTAAGATATGAATTAATATCACGATTTATTTTATGATAATATTAGTACGTATATCAGCGAGCACAAAAGAATTTTTTTTTTTTTGTGGGCATGACAATATCGATTATACAGAATCGAGTAACCCATTGGGCGCCGATGGTCACACTCAGTGTCATTTTCAATTAAGGACGCACACCCCGCCGCGCGGTACGTCATATTTACAAACAATACTCAACTCACCGCTCACCTTGTGCCTATTAAATCCCGCAACGTTAATGTAAGTTTAAGACAGTACTTTTTTAAGCGCTTTTATTGTTTCGCATTCCGTTGCGAGATATTAAAATATTACTCATCCAAATCAGATAATACCGAATACGCATCGTACACGATAATTAATGATTAATCTCAAATGGTATGACATGAAAGTAAGATCGTGGCTTAAAAATACCAAGCTCGCATGCTTGGAATTATTGATAAATCAATGCAGTTCTACACCAGAGGGGCACTAAATCAAAAACGGTAAGCGTGCCTATCACAAAAGTTTTGACGTGGAGAAACGCGCCCGATATTAAACTGTTTCCGATAGATGGCGCGATAACGGGCTGTCAAACCTACCTGTCATTAACTTATTAATGGCCGCCGCTCAGTGCATTGATAGATTTGATACCATACCGAGTATACGGTCCAATTATACTAACAATATCATACTATGTAAATAAGTATAGGTTGAAAATATTAAAAATAGGAGTAAAACAAATTGGACGTGTCACATGGTAATTGAGGAATTATGACACAAATGAAAATATGTCTGACATAATCACAAATTACTAGTTATTAGTAATCCAAAAATTAGTTCAGGTGGAGACCTAACTACCTACGTTATTTCAATACAGTCTTTCAACCCTCATTGTATTGTTTCAGGGGTTTATACATAAAATATAACCCAATGCCAAATATCGATTAAACCCAATTTGACTTAATATGTAACATATAGAATTGCTTACACATTTATTTACATACATATCAATAAATATATAGGTAAAACACTTTGCGGAGGAATGGATTTTTGAGCGAATCCCATACTCTAACTCTACATCTATTCATTGCACCGTTGTTAAGTGACAGCAGGACAAACAAATAGGTTAATAAACGAACAAACATATAATATATCTTTAAACAAAAAATCACAGCTACATCGAGCACAATGGCCACGCGTCTCCCACGCAGCGTCTCGCAGAAAGCGCATCCTCTTGCAATTCCATCTAATTTGCATTCAAACACAAAACCCGAAACTCACCGACAGCTAATTGAATCAAAACACATTACTACGTATTTGCCGATAGTTCAAACTAGTCTTAACACTTTCGCTGTTATCCCTCTTTTTTTAACGCAACACTGACTTATTTAAACCAATCTCAGAACACCGTGACACGTATAGTCGTAACTACACTTATTGGATAATGAAAATTGATCTCTTTTCCAAGGAATCAAAGTTCAAATCACATCAATCGTAACTCTGACATTGTACGTATCGTATATTTGCTCGAACGCCGATGGACCACACACGGGCGCACGTCAACATCGGTCCCTAGAACAACACTATATCACTTAGTACACTTTGCAGGTAAACTAGTAGCTTTGAAGTTTGGCGTCAAGGCCATACATTGATCGTGTATTGTATCGATTGCAAATATATATGTGATTTAATTGACATAGGTATATAATCATTTAATGTTGTTACCGCCAAAAGGCACAAAATAATACAAACTACTGAAATTGATAATTTTTCGTATGTTAACAAGTAGTGAAACAAGAAACTAAGCATAGCAGTCAGTAAGCCCGATCGTTGCCCTAATATGTAGTAAACTTAAAATTAAAAAAAAACAAAAGTTGTAACATACAGTTTTAAAACGTTTTCAAATATAAAATCTACATACATACATAGTTTGCACATATTTAACTAAACAAATATTATCAAATCTCAGAATAGAATATAAATCTGAATTAAATAAACAAACTATAAGTACGTAACAATCGTGATTCGCGTAACAATATTATCTATATAAATAATTCTTTACTGACGTACTGTAGACAGCCACCGTTGCGGGCGATCGCCGTGCCGGTAGCGAGATACCCCACGAACATAGTCAGTTACAATAACGATTAACATTTTTATTGCGTCTCATAATAAACACGCCGTAATGAATTATCTTACGTTTAGGTGACAGTTATTGCGTGCGGGCAAGATGAAACGTTTGTTCTCTGCACCGGATCGGCGTTAATTTCATTTGAGTTTTTTTTTTAATAAAGCTCAATAGACAATAATACGAGTAAGCTTACAAGTAATTTGGACGGTCGTGTTAATTTACATTGTTTTACAAAATGATTGCAAGTTTTTAATAAACTAATGTTTTTTTTGCATTTATGTAATGATGATGTTGGTTTATTTTTGTTTACGACAATGTAACTTGTAGAATACAATAAGTGTCAAGAATTAAGAAATGTCATGATTTCGATTCATTTATATAATCGTCACACTCGAAGTACGTGTTTGTCTTTAATTAATCATTTAAACATATTTATGTTGTACTTTTAAGATTTTTTATATTAAGAGATATTAATATATTAAATAATACTAAAAACCTCCATAATACGAAGACATATGTACATGTATGTTAACATTGTTAACTATCACGAAGAAGCGATTAGCGACCAAAATATTGTTGATAAGAATCTATTTGTTTATGGAATATAGAAAAATGTAAGATATTACGATACTAAAACACATGTGTACATGTGGTTTCGTAAAGATGTGCAAGGCGGCCGGAAGGGGCGTGGTTGTCGCACATTCGCGATGCCTCGCCGAATTTACTGCGCTGTCTGCGGCTCACGGCGGTGCAGACGGGCGACTGTTGATAGTAGGCGCAACCATAGATAGCGGTTGAAACGCGAGTGCACAGCACCTCCTGTCGTTTTTATGATGTAATTATCTCGTGCTGTTTAATGATTCTCTGGTAATAGTTATGCTAACGTTTCATTTTGCCATAGTCTGCAATGATTGGTGACTAAAAAGTACCTAATTATAGATACGTATTGTTAGATATTTTTCGTTATAATCGTACAAGTATATTGTGTGCAAAAAAATTGACTTCTGTTTCTCTGTGTATGTTTAATTCGTATGAATGTCTTTGTATGTAGGCAGATTTTCAAGAGGAACGGTCATACTTTACCTCGAGTAACGCAATACCGCCCGTGTGTTCGTGCCTTTACACCATACTTTGTTATTGCAGTGTTTCAATTTTCTTATGACAGGACACAAAGCAAAGAAACTTAATATGTATAAAGCAATTGGTGTCCGAATTTCGAATGTTATATTTTGTTTACTTAAATATCCTACTTAAAAAGAAAAACGTGACTGCCTCGTTGGTCGTGTTGGTTGCAAGTGCGACTGCCGATCGGGAGGTCCCGGGTTCGATCCCCGGGTCGGGC
>DWDU01000605.1:0-17928 GCA_018245575.1 Jemadia suekentonmiller | reverse complement strand
AGTTTTCAGTGAAAATATATTTATTTTTCTTACAAAACAAGTACTCGCATGTCTTAATATGTTTTATGCATAATACTTAATACATAAAGATGAATAACACCATTAAGCTTTCAGGAGTCCTATGTGTCCATGATCTTTGTGAATGTCCTGAATCCCCTAATAGCCAACTGACTACACCATCATTATATTATTATTCAAGATATCGACCTATTCTTCACGAAGCTATCACGAGCTACTCCACAAAATTTGGCACAAATACCTTGAATTTCAAGTCACTCTCGCAAATCTCAAATGATGAAAAATAATTGCATGGACTTACATATGAATTAATACTGACAATATTGGATTGAAATTAATCAATATCATCATAATTTTATTGTCTGTTGACGTAGGTGTTTGTTTGCGAATGGAATCCTGTTCACTACAAATGCTGATATCCTTGATAGTCTCCACAGTCGAATCAGAAATTCCTGAAGCTATTCGACGCTAGACAATCTTAAATACTATTTGCCCAGATGTTTATGCCATAACAATGTACGTGGTACTAAACCTTGATCTCCAGTTCCTTGGCCAAGTAATATATTGACCATTAATGTTCCGGCTAAGTTCGTAGCAAGTTTCAAGTGCTTATCCCTCAACACAGTTGAATTACGATCTTACTACAACGGCTTAAGGTGCGTTTTTAAAAAGTTTTAATCATTTCCGTGAATTCTCAATATCATCCCGTGGAAATCTTAGCTATTACGTGTGGTTCGAGGAAGTTTAGTTCAATGCTTAAGACTCAAAATTCTTAACTGAAAGTCTTATTACTAGTGAAGTCTGCGCTTATTTAGCGATCACTAACATCCTGATATCTCGCTCCAACTACTATGTAATTCTAGAGGTTTATGAAGATTTAGTATACAAGAGATACATGTAAATATTTTCATAGGGAAAATTCGCTTTTTGTAATAATTGCAGTAGAGTTTTATATACATTGACATTTTCATTCTCGTCTTGATTAAAGATGGACAAAAATTTTATGCATATTTATGTAATTCTTTATAGACAACTAAATACGTTAGTATCGTTATCCACTTACATATAACGTAACATCACTTCTGTAATCTCCGAAGAAGTAGGCAGAGGAATGTACGAGTAGAACACTTCAACGTTTCAATAGTTACGTTATGTCCCATTATGGAATAAGTGGTAAGGCTATTACCATACGTCGGGCACATATCCAGACCCCCAGCCACTACTAGAGAATCTAAATTAGAAAAAAATTGTAGATTCTGACTCGGGAAATGAACCCAGGACCTCCCGCTCGGCAGTCGCCCTTGCAATCAACACGACCAACGACGCAATCAACTTACATATAATTGGGTACAATGATCAGATAACGATTTTTAATTGTTTAAATTGTTGTAAATATGTATATTTATTCGGTGGTTATATCAATATTGATACATTAATATTGATATAGCAATATGATATTGATGTATCAATATTGATATATTAGTATACATATTACGTTTGATTTGCGTTAAATCCACTTTTAACCTTACCTAGGTGTTAGTAAAATAATAAAGGATACCTAATTAATTAAACTTTAGATAAAACTGTTACATATGTATGCAAAATGCCAAGTATTCAGATTGGTCCAGCAAATAATCATTTCATTGGTGATTTAAATGAAGTCTTTATTGCCCGAGAATATTTAGTATCTTAGCCCCACCATTTAGTATGCATTTATGGAAATACGGTTCGAGCGACGCTAAGTTTGCCATATTTGCATTTCGGAGCGCTCGGCTGTAAATTGGCGATTCGGGATTTAGTTGAATGTTTGAACCTAGAAATCTTGCAGTGCTTCTAACAGGAAGAACAAATTCCTTAATGTTGATCTTGATTTATAAAATAAAAAAATAAATATCTAGACACAGTATAATAGTTATTAGGTACGTAAGAACTGCATAAATGATTCTGGGCAAACAGTCTGTTGAATAAAGAAAGAAGTTCAGTATTTTTATCAACTTTTTGTCGCAAGATAATCATGACTATTTTAAAAACGCCTGCACAAAATACATAAGTAAAGTTCTTTACATAGTCATCTTTAATAAAATCAGCTTAAAATTGGAATTATGTTTGAACGCATAGATTCCGTATAAGAAGTTTTATTTATTATTTTCTATACTTAAATGTTATTTACTTGATTATTTGCTAGAAAGAGTAACATTAACCTTACCATACACTTCTTTACATTTTTTGGTGTTCATTTTTTTAAATTTTCGGACATTGATCAATTTAATTGACAATTTGTTTATCTATGTATATATTACATACTACGTATACATATTTCTATATTACATATTACTATATTCATATATGGATGATGTATGATGATGATGATGATACTTTATGTAGATAATTATGTATTGTGAATAGAGTACCTACCTATATTTGGACATAATATTTATGTAATATATTACTGTATTATGTAAGTTAGTCCTATGTTTTAAAGTTTATTATAAATATATCACAATAAAGATTTCTAAAAAATCATCAAAATACTAGCCAACGATTGAATGACATTTCCTCTCTCGAGTGTAAGAACCAGACGGGTTACATTTAAATTGTACTTAGCTTAGCTTGTATCAAATTTTCAACAGTCACCGAACCTAGTTTACTAACGCCATCTTCCTACAACTTAACAAAGTAGTATAAGTTAAGACGCTACATATACGATCATATGTATAAACACTCACGTAACATTTAACAGTAAAAAAGCAGTTATAACTTGACTTTCGTGATAATTGCTCGATACGTTGTGGTTCAACTTATAATGACTTAAGTTTGGATCACATTGGATGTAAACATTCAAAAGTGCGTTATTATTTTTGGATGTTTAGTCGAGTGTTGTTAAATATTTTAATGTTGGTTTGTATCTACTTTGAATCATCTATTCAGACACTTTCCTCGGAGTGTGGATATGTGCCCGGTGTATAGCAAAATAGGTACTTACCAACTATATCACAGTGGTAACGTAACTGATAAAACGTGGGAGTGTACTACACTTTTCCGCCTACCTCTTCGGGGATTATTGGCGTGATGTTAGGATTTTTTGCAAGGTAGTCATGGTTAAAATGGCTACGTACTACTTAAATAAATCGCCATAAGTAGTATAATTATGTACCTACATTGAGAGTTCTACCAATATGTAGACATTGAAAGACTAGTAACAATTTACTGCGGCAAAGCTTTCTTGCCTTACTCATTAAGATCATTAGAATACTACAAGTGATATAATTTTAAAACGTCTACCATAGTAACTCTATTGTACTTATTTATCATGATAAAACAATAATTTAAGTTAATGACATGTATGTTGCATGAGACACTTCATAAACTACTTTCCAGACAAAGAATACCTTTTATAATCTGCATACAATTTTAGAAACACAAACAATTTTATTACGGCACGCGGGAGAGCTGTTCTTTTGTTTACGGCATCACGTGATAAGCAACGCTACACTTGAAATGTAATTCTTTAAAAAATAAATTCGCTGTTAAATTATTAGATGCATTTGCATTTAAATACGTTCTGCTTTATAATGCATGTTGATTGGACTTCTTCCTGTTGCATTATCTTTCGCTGCTTTTAAAAAATGAACGTACCGCTTCATTAATTTATTGTAATATTCCATGGAGCAAATGATTATGAAGAACTACTTAATAGCTAATAAAATTGGTTTCCATGCAACCCAGGGTGAAAATATCAGAGGTTGATACCTAATTTATATAAAAAGTTAAACTGCTTTTGCATCAGTCTCAGTATCTGTTTGTTAAGTTTAAACCTATATCTTTTTTTTCCTCAAAGTTGCGTTTATGTTCCTTTAAACATTTCGATGAAATTTACTAACGTCCACAACGACAGTTAAGTTAGTATTTACTCAGCAAGTCTTAATTATTTTATCGGACACTGGTTATCTGTCGCGACGAGTTCGGTTGAGACCATATCACTGCTCATTCAGTCTCCTCTAATCTCCAGAGTCACAATAGTAATGGTAGGTGATTTAAGAGTAGATGATTTAAGGTGATTAATAACTCCAATCACTCCTCCAATTAAATAATTATTTAATAGTACTTGATCGTTCCTGGAACAGTAATCACCAACTTACATGACATAGCTATTACGAGTATATGTATGTGTCTTTTTTGTCTTGAAATATTTATAGGCATTAAGAACTAAACTCATCGGGATTTTGTAATATTTTACAATTTTAGGGAATGCGGTTAAAGTAATTTGCTTAGATCTACGTGTTTTTGTGCTTTTTAATATTTTTGTAATACGTACTTAAAATATTGTCTCGGACAGCAATAGTAGGTGAAATACATAATTGAGTGCCTCGATGGTGTAGTATTTATAAGCCTGACTGCGGAGCAAGACGGTCTGGGTTCCCAGGGTTATGGCTTACCAATTATTGGTTTTGTTTATAATTTGAAAGCGTAATGCCATAAGATGCATAATAACAAAACTAGTGAAAAATGAGAGTGCTACACTCATCTGCCTACCCCTTTAATAAATATTAAATTAAATAGTACTATGTTGTTATATTAAATAGTACTATCATAATAATATTACATTCGGTTAAGTACAAAATTATTACAGAGATAAATGGCTGTTTAGAATTACAGATTCAATGAAAATGTGACCCATACGATTTTCTATGTAT
Organism: Jemadia suekentonmiller; assembly: GCA_018245575.1. NCBI lineage: Eukaryota > Metazoa > Arthropoda > Insecta > Lepidoptera > Hesperiidae > Jemadia > Jemadia suekentonmiller. Next base: position 13,216 of record DWDU01000605.1, on the reverse strand, counting down.
ATGTATGGCAATACACTTCTTTCCGAAACACTCATATATATTTCAGTAGCAAACGAAAACATTGCAGTCATCCAAAAATGCTATTCATCCAGTTAAGTTCGTACGAAACGCTCCGAAAGTAAGCTCAGTCATTTACAGTTGTAAAAGTTAAAGTTAACCGATTCTCGACCTAATTCCGTAGACACTAGAAGTTGATTTTTACAGTCGTGTAATTTGTAACAGTTTGCATCAAAATAATATTCCAACCTATTGAAATAGTTCAGCCAGAGTTTTCTTCCGAATGCTTTTTCTTTCTGCATCTTGAACGCAATTTGAAATATCGAACATTTGCGAATGCAACTTTCTCCATTCGCGAAGAGTGGTGAATAACTAATGGTTGCTCAATTTTCCAGAGTTCCATACAAGAACAATTTTATTTTAATATTGTTTCAAAGATAAGCTACTTGCATTTCATGCCTGATTAGTTTCATCATTCAAATGAAGCATAATAAAATATTTTTTGTTGAATATAGTTAAGCAGGTGCATTGGTTTCTCTATATCCCAGCTATGAACGGGCATACAATATATGTTACCTGATTAGAAAAGAAATTATTGAAAATAAAATGTTACAATAAATAATTAAATAGTAAATTAAATGATTTAGACAAACGTATCACTTTTATGAATTTATATGTATTATTTCGATAATTGTACACTGACCATTAAAGAAATTAGGGGGACAATGGATTTGAATACAAAATGATAATAATTCATAATTAATTACGTTCTACTTTATTCCACATAATACAAAGTGTTACATGAAAATATGAACATAGGTTACATACAACCTGCCGGCATTTAAAAGTCATTAAGTCATATTTAATCATATAGTCACTAAGAATAACAATAATTGTCTAATAATAAACTTTGCATCCTGTCTTTGAATTTTTCAATATCGAAGATAGTGTGAATGTAATAATAATGTTTTAATTATGGCCTGGCCGTGTACGGACAGTACTTTCCATATAACATAGTACCTATAGACAGTACGTAGACAGACAGCGTACTTTCCATACAACATAGTACTTATTCCAACACTGCTTCGTGGAAGCGTAACTTAGGTGTGTAAAACAGAGGATACAAGCAGAATACCTTCACGGAATCGAAATAACAAAGATAGAGATAGCACTTGTCTCTCTGCCTAGTACGTAAGGGAGTTTAGTTTTCAATAGTATTAATGATGATAAACGTAATATCACGCCTGTAATCCCCAAAGAGGTAGGCAGAGGAATGTAGAACATTCCCGCGTTTCACCAGTTACGTTTACGTCCCACTATGGAATAGGTGGTGAGCCATGCATCGGGCACATATCCAGACTCTGAGCCACTATTAGAAAATCTAAATTAGAAAATTTTAATAATGCCCGACCCGGGAATCGAACCCAGGACCTCCCGATCGGCAGCCGCACTTGCACCCAACACGACCAACGAGGCAGTCGAGTATTAATGATGATATACTTTATATAATAATACTTAATAGTGCTACTGGTGAAAATCTCTTAAGAGACAAATACCTACATTTGCCAAAGAACATAATTTCGGTTGCGACGGACCGACGTTTAGAACATGGCGTCTTCGTCCTCGCGCGCACGGACAGTATGTATAAGCGACAAGTGTACGCCAAAATGACATTTGTTTATTTTTAAATTACCTATAACGTAAAAAACTATTATAAACAGTTTCGTCATAATATTGTGACGAGTTTTACAAAAATTATCACTTTTATTACAACAGCAAAAATGTATTTCTCCTCTCGATGGCCACATCACCACGTTACTCGCAATACTCATACAATATACCGTCAAATATTGTAATCCAGTTCACACATACGGTGTAGCGCTATCTATCATCTCAGTGACAAGATTGTTTTTTCACAACAAGACTCTTTACTTAATATTGTCTTCGAGAGACGGATTACAACGTCCATAAATCTCGAATGAGGACGAAAAGTGAGTCACGTACCGTCCTAATCTCAGTCTTGAACGGTTCGAAGATATCTTTAAATGGATCTGATGCAATAAAAAGATGTAATTCGCGTGATTTATCGTCTGTAAAACCATCACAATTAAGATTTTAATCGAAATGGAATACTTTAGGTATAAAAAATGTTTATTACTGTGTGACATTATCACCCACAAGGTGCTTCTGTTTTAAATATTAGATTTCAGTGGGAACATGCTAAATTTGACTGTGGATTGGTTAATTTTGGCATTAAATATTTATGCTTAATTTACAGAAATTAAGTGTTTAAAACGTTATAAATATTGAAATGACCGAGTTACAATGAACGAGGGCGTTCAAATCCCATCGGACCCGACGTCCCTTTCGGAACACTCCGTTACATGATAATAACCTTTTTGCAGTACCCTCCAATATCTCCTTTGAGTTACAAAATGAGAGACCCTCACAGATGTGTGCAATTATTATTTACAACAAGGGTCATGATTGTCTCTTTAGATGAAAGGTAATCGTTTTTTGTATAAATTTTATTTTAACTTCAGCCGTACATACAGATAAATTAGCGTCAATGGAATAAGCAGTTTTAACAAAAAATACCGCGTTGGATTTAATTATACGTAAATAGTGTTGTATTCTTCATTTAAACAATTTAACGGATAAAAAAATATATAATGTAACACCATATTATATTTACCTTCTTGACAATATTACATACTAGAGGGAAATTATATTATGTAGTTAGCTTAAAACCAACCGTCGACATAAAAATATCAATAGGCTCACCACCTATTCCATAGTGGGACGTACACGTAACTGGTGAAACGTGGGAATGTTCTACATTCCTCTGCCTACCTCTTCGGGGACTACAGGCGTGAGGTTACGTATACGTGCGTACGTATTTTACCGATACACCACTAAGGTTTTTAGTGTTAACAATTTTGTAATTCTGGTATACTGGTATAATTTGACAGTTGAAATAAAAATTGTAACATGGTGTAAAATTTGATCCACGGCTTGAAGTCGCTTCTCTTGACATACCTTCCGCGATATGCAAGCCAAACGTGAGAAACGTTGTTTTTTTAGTTATCATTTTCTTACATATCGATAACAATAACAAAATAACAACCCCTGTTTGTCGTAGGGTGCCATAAACACGTAACTCGCACATCTCTTAGATAACAATCTGGTTTATATTTAAAACGTTTTTCGGCTCAACTCACTGTTTCCCTTTCGGGATTCTATTTTCCTTTCTTTGCATGGAAAAATAATTGTGAACCCTTTTCCGCTGCGGACGGGTTATTGTTAAGCAGATTTCTACTTACTATATAAATACTCCTTCAGATCCTTTATCCACTTTGACTATTTGCCGTAAGTGTGGGAAACTATTGGAGGGTGAGCAGACATGACAATATATTTATATACATATTTATTCATCTGACCTTGTGTCCTCATATTTCTTTGCAAAAATCCATGATCTATGATACCTGACCTATGGAACAGAGAACACGAGCGAGTTGTCTATGAAAAATTTATTTTTATGTAATTATATTTTGTATAACTGTTTTATACATAGATGCTTCAATTGCCAATTCGATGGATTCTATAAAACAAGACATTGGTAAAACGAAAACATATAAAATGTTTTTTGAAATTCCTTTCAATTGACAAATTGAAAAAAAAGATTTAGACTGTATTAGGTACTACAAACGCATCTTTGATCTTACGACGTAAAGAAAGTATATGTTTCGTTATGCTATTGTTGTACTACAGTTACATGATGTTAACATATATAACCTATACGAGTAACGATAACATCGTTTAACCTTACTACAATCCGCTCTTCACCGCTTCGGTGAAATACAGGCGTGATTTTACGTACTTTATGGAGTCACGTATGCATTTATCAAAGTCTACTTTGTACAGTACTGAAATCTGTACGTATTATCCTTTTGACCAATCATCACTACCCATACATGAGACACATGCGTGAATACAAATTAGCATTGGCGCAGTGTGTACCGATGCTCTCGTGTTAACGCAAACCAAACGTCGATAATGTGTCATTGACAGCATTAAATGTCAGCAAACAAATTGATTATCGTTCTATTGTGATATGTTCACATTTGAGGTATATCACGACTATGCTGCCCCATTGGTTCAGTGGTTAGGGAACCGAACTGTTGAGCCAGATAGTGGGTTTGATTGCCATTCAGAACAAAATATTTGCGTGATAAATAATTATGTTACTATATTTAATAGCTCTTTGTCCAAGTTCAAAGCAATACCTATATAAGTATATAAATAATATCTGTATATGTGTAGTTCATCAGCAGTCTGACTATCATAACACAGACTCTGCCTGCTTTAAACATAGCGATGTGTGAAACCGTCCAAAGATATTTAATGACATATTTACATAGAAAGCTTCGGTATCACATGAAGTTACTAGAACTTCTCGTCGCTCGAATGTTGCATGATTCGTAAAGTTCAGTAACAAGCATGAAGAGCACTTGGGCAGGATCGATATAGGAAAATTGTTATGAGTATCAACATCTTTCTTAAACATCTACTCTGTTACTACGGGTTGAATAAGAAACAGTATGTCCTGTTAGAGGACTTTAGAGCCGTATTCTACCTCCATTCTTAAGAACTACTTTCCAACCTTTTTATCGTTCCACTGTTCGATCACTGGTCGCCTCTCAAAAGGAAAGGGCGAAGTCCATAGTCTACCACGCGAGACAAGTTGTTTAGATAGAATATAATAATTTCCATGGACAATTTGTACACGGCACTAAGATCCATAATTCTAACAAAGCTACTACCATAATTAGGCAGCTGTTAAACTATAGGTATACATTATCGGATTCGTTTATAAAATTTATGGATTTTAGTTTACATTTGGCCAAATTGCAGACAATAATAACCTTAGTTCTTTTTAGATTGGTTTTTAATAGTGGAATGAAAAAAGAGATAATGACGTACACAAATGATGTTGTTAGGTATATGCACATACAGCAGCAAACGCTGTAAGATTAGAAGTCTCACTTTTTTCAACCCAAATCTGATTGATTTCGCAGCGACCTTCTAACCAACAGCAGACGGTATCCATGGCTACTTTTATAAAGAAGTCATATTTCATAAGTTCGATATTACGTGACATCTACATATGTATCTCATCGTCTCCACTTTTATTGCCATTATCAATCATCTGGTTGGACGATTCCGAAAAATACGCTGATATATTCAATAAAATATGATTCAACTATCTTTCTGACATTGTGGTGCGTCGCGAACTGTGCTTTCTTATGACGTTATATGGCACATTGTCTAACCACCGGAGACATTCAGGAAGTAACAATAGTGCCGCAGCGAGTGTTACATAAGTGCTCTCGTCACTTCGCCCGCCGAAAGGAAATTTTGCACTTTGAAAGAACCGTAAATATCCACCGGGGAGCTCTAGGCTCATATACCCAAAGTAGAGCTCCCACAAACTCAAAGAGAATGCGAGCGCCTGATGTCACTTTACAATTATTAAATACACAAGAACTTACTTTGCTATCATGATTTAACAGGAGTTAGATCTGCTAGCGCCAGCCTTAGTCGCCTATTACAACCTCCTGTATTCCGGCAAGAGGTCGGAGAATCTATTTTTACTCCTGTTCGATAATTATAATAATTATTATAAAGATACCATTGAAAGTTACAAAGGTAAAATTGATAGAGTAAGAAACAGTTAATTTGAACGGCGGCTAACCTAAATAAATCCTATTTTTGCCTTAATAGCTGCTTCCATGCGATCATTGATAGATTTATCCGAGCCCAACATAAATGGTTTTCCAAGGTTGTTCCATTACGCAGCGATAGCATTGTAGATGGTCCACATAAAGTAAAGTGACTATGACAGCCACATCTCGTAATATCAAGACCTAACCTGGGGTGCCTGTAATACGGTTCTTGAATGAAGTACAGTGCCCTTGCGTCTATAATGTGACTGTGTTCATACCAATAAAATATAGCTTTTCTCAGTATCCAATGCTGATAAAGAAGATAAATAACAACTAGGCGAACACTTATTACTTTATAATCTAAAGCCTTAAGTAAACTATGTCCTGAAAACGCAAACTTCATTATTGTTGCATGTTTACTACAATTGAGATACACCGGGCTCGAGACTATGTATGTACATGAATATCTGCTATAGATTCCGCCCCGCTGTACATTCTTGGGCGGGCGGAATTCGTTGCCGCAGGCGAAGTTGTTGCTGACGTGCGTTGTCATGACAACGTGCAACTCCTGATAAGAATTTTGATGATAAGACGTTAATTCACATCTAATAATTATTTAACATGTTAATTCTTTAATAGGCTCACCGTAGTGACGTAACGTCGTAACGGACGTAAACGTAACTAGTGCAACGTGAGAGTGTATAACACTCCTCTGCGTGCCTCTTCAGAGTTTACAGGCATGATGTTACGTTCATTTTTTAATTTAATTCATCAGGAACAGCAGAACAGGTAGCTTCTTTCAATATTGAAATTTTTACAGCTTTCGCAGAGGCAACTGGCGCCCAGGGAGCTATTTTCAAGATATTCGAGAGTAGAGTTGAAGTGCAAATAGGACCCTCGACAGTGTTTTACATTGATGTTTCTCAAATGTATTTGAATTTAATAGAATTTAACTGAACCCCTTGTTGAATCGCAACTCCATATCGGTCTGCTTAAACTTTAATGATGAACAATTGCAGGTGTCCTTTCAAATAGAGTTTTATTTGAAGTTACCTTGATGAAAATTAAACCGCTTTCCCTCATTTTATCTGGAAGTGTTCTTTGACCTGCAATTCAGCTGTTTCTCAGCAACGGCGAAGGTAAAAGTATTCGACATAGCTGATTCACGTCTGCGTACGGTAATACATTTTTTCTGCTAATATAGAACATACATACATACTTACCTCAGAGTAAAACTATTTCCTGGCGAAAAATAGCCTAATATAGTTGAAAATATGCCAACATTGTGCTATTATAAATGCTAGAAAATTCGTTCTGCGTTTAAATTTTTTTGTTTGCGTATATCGGATATGTAAGTCAAAACGATAAGTCGAAAATATCGGTTCTAATACAAACTTCTGTTAGTGACCACTGATTCTCACTATGAACTTTTGGTTTTACCTTAACGAAATATTTTAAAGAAAGGCAAATTTTAAAGAAATTTTCCAACGGCAATGAAATATTTGGCTGCCGCTGGCACCCTTAATCAATGGACATGGTAATGACTTTGACAATGAGAATAGACATACTTGGAAGACGCATTAACAAACGATGCCAAGAAATAAAATTATCATGTCTAATTTTTAAACATGAATAATTAATTAAACACGTAAACAAAGAAGTGTATTGCGTTAATACTCGTGAATAGGTCACTAATGTTTCATAATGGCTTCACCATCAATCCCGGAATTACGGTCGACTTTTCACCTCGCATCAACTTTCGTCGAAATTCATTAGCCCCGGGCATGGATTTCAAACGTAGTGTGCCCATTAATTTGCGCCACGAACCCAAAATCCTTAGCGGATTGTCAAGTTAACTCTTCTAACTCATGCATACTCGTATATCTTGCCTCGACGGATCACAAGGGATGTTCTGTAAACCAAAGGGATAAAGGAACTCGATGAAGGCAATGACGTGAAATGTCGTCATGTTTGATTTGAGATTGTAAAAATTTGACTTAATTTTTTTTATACAATCCTTTTAACAAATGTAAGCTTGTTTTATTTATTAAAATGCTGTTAGCGTGCATGCAGGCAACCTGTAATTTGTAATTTTTGTTTGTAAATTTTTATTATGAATAAAGTTATCTGTCTTTGTTTCTTACACGTGTCAACGTTAAAAGTAGATACTATATACCTATAACATTATCTGTAATATAATAGTTTTGTAATAGATATAGATATTATAGATAATAGATATAGATTATAGATAATTCGCTGATCAGAACACAACGCGATTATCAACGAAATCTTGCGTCGGAGCTACAATTCTTAGCACAAAAGCCAGATTGATGAGAGAGGTTTAGATCGTTTCACAATTATTAATTTTATGCACAAACACGGAATACACATTTCAGTTCATTACACAAATATTTGTCCTTCGTAGGAAATGAACGCAATACCATCAGCTCTGGAGCCGAGTTCACTAGCCGTTGGACCATTGAGCCATTCAAATTGTTACTAACAAAAATATTTGTTTTGAACTCCTTTATCAATTGAAACTCTCTTATGCTTTGTTTTTGAATGTATCTTCATCAGGGTTATTAACTTTAGCGCTTCCTTCTTTTGTCAGTCGATCCGCACCCTCTCCAATATTACTCAAAATCCATTAGACCTCAGCCACGGGTGGTAATATGGCTATTGATTTGTACTCAAATTCAAAATCTCTCACCGATTTGTCCAGTAAGTCTTTTAAATGTATTAAACGGTATTATACTGTAATTGTATTAAACTGTCCGTTTTTACAACATAAACAAACACGTTTAACAAAATACTAAATACATTAAAAGATCAAATCGGAATAAAAAAAAGCAACACCACGCCTGTAATCCCCGAAGACGTAGGCAGAGGAATGTAGAACATTCCCACGCTTCACCAGTTACGTTTACGTCCCACTATGGAATAGGTGGTGAGCCTATTGCTATGCATCGGGCACATATATAGACTCCGAGCCAATACTAAAAAATCTAAATTAGAAAATTGTAGTAGTGCCCGACCCGGGATGCTCGATTTTCAAGCTATCATTATTTGTTTAATCTGTGCTATTACAGTAGATATAAATTATGATTGATATGATACTAATATTAATAATAAATAAAATGAAAACTTTTTATAAAATGCTACGAAATGTGTCAACAGTAAAATATTACGCGATCCTTGACAATGTCAACACCGTAATTATCAAATCGATTCTACAGTAACATAAATAATTTGTTTCAGTTGAAACTAAAATGACGACTTCACATCCGCTTCCAAGAAGGAAAAGATTCATCCCTAAGTATGATGTAGAAGGTGTATATAAAATAGTCATTGGAGAAGAAACTCAGTTGCAAATTGAAATGGTGATAGGTACACACATCAACGCACAGTACCCTTGGAAAATGGTTAACAAAGCCAAGATAATGGAAACCATCGACGTGGGTGGAGTGTTATCTGAGTTTTTCCCAATAAAAGAACAGTTAGAAAATTATAAGGAAGAATTTGTTCTATTGGGTTATATTGTGGACGAATCAACCGATGTTGATGAATTTTACGTATGCTGTACAACTGAAGCTAGAGATCATTGTAAGCAACAGTCGGATAGATTCATTAAGAGACAAGAAAAGAAATTAGAAAAAGCCGTGCAAAAGAAACCTAGACCTTGGAAAAGTTTAGGAAGCGAAGTCGAAATAAAGGAATTAATCCCTATTAATACAAGGCCATTGATGGAGATTGAAATAAAAGCGAAATTTCCTATACAAAATCAGAGTGATAGGTTTCGTGTTCGTGACACTAATTCTGTAAGAGACGGATACATAGAACTAACGCCGTATAGACAAAAATTTTATAATGTCTTTCGTCGTCGTGTTGATTGTGCAACTCAGGCGGCGCCTGCAGTATTTGATAAAGCAGCACAAACAGTATTACGATATCCACATAATATGTGGACTCAGTCCATAGCAGATGCTCTTGGTAAAGTAGATGATATTGATGCCGGTGGCGACACTAGTCGGGCGTCACCAGTTAAGGGAGTAGAGGATGAAAACGCAGGCAAAAGTTCCGAAGAAGAAGATGAAGTAGTCAAAGAGCCTCCAGATGAAGTCGGGTTAAAAGCTTATCGAGATGCGTTGAAACGTATGCGTCGACCATCATATATCAAAATGATAAACAATTTTGTGAGTAATATAACGACCGAGTTGGAATCAATCATAGAATTAAACACTGTGATGGATATGTATTGCAATGATTATCCAAATCTTAAAGCAGAAAATATTGCTGATATCTATGATTCAATGACATTTGAAGAGTACGTTTGTTTCACTGATGTGAGAGCAAAAGATAAGTATGTTTCATGCGCTGTGTTTCATCCAATGTGGACCGGTATCGTAGCAATAGCATACTCAGATGGCTCACCAAGAGTAATGAAAACGTTAAGTTCACGTCCAGATCCAATACAGCGAGCCGTGTATGGCTTAAATCCCGTATTAATATGGAGTCACATTGACAGTTTAATACCAAAACTTTACTTAGAGTCACCGCGTGAGGTTAAAGTTCTTTCATTTTGTCCCTTTGATGAAAATATCTTAATAGGCGGCTGTGTTAATGGCCAAATAGTTTTATGGGATATTACTAACAAACTAGAAAATGTTGAGAGAATAGAAGTATTGAGTGAAAAAAGAGAGAAATATAGAATAGCTATGAATGCTCATATGGAATGGATGAAGAATGTTCAGGACATTGCAGTAGTACAAGCGACGGCTTTGAGCAACTTGATGACTAGCCACTATGGACCTGTTACCGTAATTAATTGGCTTTCGCCCAATTTCACTGTTACATATACAGGTAAAATGACATTGACGCAAAAGTACAAAAAATCACTGATGTTCTTTACTGGTTCTGAAGATGGCATTATTTTGATATGGAATTTATCAATTGAAAATGTAACACTTTTCGAAGGAAAAAAAGTTAAAAAATCCAAAAGAGTGTTGAGAAGACCATCCGGTTTATTAGTAGATGTTTCGCCATTTAAAGTGTTGGATAGAAACTTACAGCCCTGTTATAAAATCCTTTTAGGAATTGCTGGACAACCTCAAACTTTACCGTTACAAACTTTAGCAATGAACTCACCGTCCCTAAAATATATATATACACCAAGAAATACAGGAACGGGTCGAAAATATTTTATGTGTGAGATCGTCCCTCAGAATGAAACTGAAATAAATACAATTCTTTATTGCGGATCTCAACATGGCGAACTGGCAAGGATAACGTGGGAAGGTCATGAATTCAACACGGGGGAAGTCGTGAACTCGGAATATTGCGATATAAAATACAGTTGTTATATACACGACGGTATTGTGACCTGCACACAAAAAAATCCTTTTATCAGTAATATTTCATTGACTGTAGGTGGAAAAATATTTGCTATATGGTGTGATAAATTAGACAATAGACCCCTTATTTGGAAAAAACGCCCGTATCGCTTAACAGATGCAGCCTGGTCTTTATACAAGCCAAGCTTATTATTTATATCTACATCTGAGGGTGATCTGGAAACATGGGACTTACTACTTAGAAGCGATAAACCAATATCTGTTCAAACTTTATCCGGAAATATGCTGACAGGAGTGACCCTACACACTTTGCCTTTAAAAAAGAACATAATCGGCGTGAGTGACGTTAATGGTTCATTTAGAATGTTTCTGAATCCATCCATTTTCATGATCGAAAATCCATTGTATCTAGGTCGCATGGAAAACATGATACTTAGAGAGCTCAAAGTAATGCGCACCTTTATAGCTTGGCAAGATGATTGGATGAAAAATAATCCCCAAATACTTTTGGAAATGAAGCGGAAAGAAGGCGAATTATTAGCTTTAAAAGAAGAAGAACAACGAAGGATTCGCGAAGAAGAAGAAAAGAGGTTAGAGGAGGAAGCAGAAGCGCGTAGACTTCAGAAAATGAAAGTAATAGGTCCCGAAGAGAGATGGAAAATGATTATTCAAAAACTTATAGAACGCACTATTGCTGTCAAAAAGCGAATAAACAGGGCAGAGCTTATTGAACATGAAAAACCTCTAAGAGAGTTAGAAGCACAGCGTTTAGAAAAAGAGAGGCGAATGTTGGAGATAATGAAAAATCAAACAACTATATTTAAGGACACTGTAGCAATATTGTTTCCTGAAGCTATCAAAAAACCGGAAAAGGTAAAAAAGAGTTTGCTCTCGGATGACAAGCAAAGTCTCAAAAGGGAGTATCTTGAGGATTATGAATACTTGAAGAAAAACGCGTTAAAAATGGTTGAAGAACATCCATATAAGATATCCTTTTCATGGGACGCAACCTTAGCCGAGGGAAAAGAGAGAAGAGTTGCCTTAAATGCTTACGAAGAATACATTAAACTGCATAAGTCGAGGTTAGAAGACAGCGACATGTTATCCATAGTAACGTCTAAATACGGAGGCTCATTACGACAAATCGGAGAAATCTCCGAGGAAACCTCCGAGAGCGTACAAAATGTTTTGCCTTAATTTCATGTTTAACGTTAGCCTTAATAAGTTATATATTTTGAGTAAATTGTAGTACACTGTACTTATTTAGAAAATTATGTTTGACTGTGTTCATTCTTTAAAAGGTTACTGACAAGTTGTTGGTATTCACTGCCTACCCCGTAAGGGACCTGGTGTGAAGATATGTATGTATGTATGGTTGTCGATTTTTCGAACAGTAACAAGCGAGTGAAGTATCAAAATTAAAACACATTTTCAAAGTATATGCTCTCACATCATATACATATGTTGTTTTTATAAATACGTATACATCCGTCACAGACGTGTAACAGAAGCATATACGAGTAGTACTCGTATGTATACCGAATTTGGAAAGACTATAGATGAAATGTTTGTTTACTGTAATTGGCAAAATGTAGCTTTGATCTTGTTACCTGATTTCTATAACCGAAATATGCGAAATGGATATAACATTTCATTGGGATAAATTGGATTCAGATTTCATTTGTTAGTATTATTATCGAAATTGTTCATAGAAGTTTTATACTATAATATTATGTATTCGGTTTAGATTTTTTGCTTTTTGCATACGCCTGAAGTTGGGGTTATTTTTATTGTAGGGCTATTGTACTCCTAGTCAGTGATTAGAGTTATTAATTTTATTTTATTTCACATATGATTATGCAAAACAAAGCTGCGTAATACAAATTAATTCAATCATTTACCTTAAAGTCCTGTCTTATTGACGTCCTATAAAATAGTATAGGATAGTCAGAAGATTCCAGTTTTAAGTTTAACACAGTGCACTTTTTAATTTAACGCAACAGTCATCTCCAGAAAATACTAACAGTTTGTTTAAATTTATATCTTGTGCATCTATTATTTAACACCAAGTCGGTGCTATACAATATTACACACTAAACAAACAGCTAGTGTCACGCCTATGTGCCATAGGAGTTACCAGAG
>DWDU01000604.1:0-17928 GCA_018245575.1 Jemadia suekentonmiller | reverse complement strand
ATGTTTTGCATTCGTAGGAAAGTCCATAGTTTTTTGAGCGTACAGTGCATAAAGGCTAAATCTTATAATACCAATTTGATATCTGGTAATGTTGATATACTCCATCTTATCCGTATACACGCCGCTATGGACCTATCATTAAAATAAGCCGTTTTTTACGTTAGATTTTTAGGATAAGGTTGTTGTAATAAGATGATTGTACTCCTAGCACGTAGTCGAAATATAGTAAGCTACTAGTGGTCACACAATGTTAATACATTGATTTTCAATAGTTATCGACTGCCATCGAAATAGTTATGTTATACAGGCGAACATGAATGGTGGAACCGGTTTGGTTTATCGAACTTACACATTTCGGTCGACATTTTATGTTAGATGGTGTCTTTAACTGTTTATTCACATCATGCACTCGATAGAAGCCACGTAGATGCAAAATCCACGCGTGGATTTATTATATTTGATTAGTTGCTAGTCTTAGGTCTACTTTTTGGTTTGTTTAATATATATTTCACACATACAAAAATGAGAAACTACAAATCTACCGTCTTCCGGAATTTGAAACGATTCTTCCATAATTTAATTTAATAATATTCGCTTGATTAATACTTAAAATACACGAACACATTCTGTGAATGATTTCATGAAAGTGTTTAGTGTTTCATGTGACAATTAGCACAATTTAGTACAATTCAAGTCGGGAAATACTAAACAGCAAAGACCATCGCTCTATATCTTTTATGGATCGCTAATAGTGTGTGTTTATCTGACTATATGGGTTTTGTAGCGTATTTAAGGAATCTTAAATCCTCTGTACTTAACGGGATGCTACCTCCTTATTTACTGTAAGGGGCTGTGAACTTAATGGTTCCACCTGGGTCCGAATATCTTGATCTAGGGCACCGCTGGGCGGGAGGGATTGGTACAACATCTGTTGCGTCACGTTGGTATAATTCATGTCAGTATGAGTACACTTTTACTACCAAGTGTCGGACGTTACGGTAAATTGAAGTTGGCTTAAACTAAACATCAAGCTAAAATTATTTCAAATTAGGAAGAATATCTCGAGCTTCTTTTAAGTTTGATATCCCCAGTTGCTGATACTCATTACGGTTCTGCCTTTAGAGATCGATTATAAATAGGCCTTATAAAAATATTTTTATATATCATACGATGATCACATTCGTTGCATAGGCTTAGTTAGTTCATTTTACGCTGATTTAGATTAGGCGTTTTAATTGTTAACCTTAATTAATGTTATCTATTATAATACACAGTGACATCAGAGTGCTTTATAGTTGTAGTTAATGACGAAACCAACGAAAATAAATGATCTACTAATCTAATTATTTAGTATTAGTTCGAAGTATAATTAAGTTTAGTTCAATAAGGTTCACGTTGTGCACTTAGCGGTCATTGTGAATGCAAGGCCCAAATCAATTTAATAGATAAATAATCTGCAGTCTTCCGACTAATTTTAATAGTTGTGCAACAATAAGGCGCCAGTGAAGTATGATGGAAATATTGGACATTACGAAAATTCTAAGTTAAGCTCAGGTACCTATGTATGTACATGATACGTCGGAGTTTTTTTCTCAATTCTGTTTAAATTTAACACTTTTAATTTTAAGACTTTCCTACTCGTATTTTTTGATAACTACGTAGACGTGATTTCACTTTAAAGTATTATGAAATAGACTAGACATGTATTTACGTTATTTTATGTTGAAAAATATTTTATAACCTTTTAATTTAAATCATCATTACAAAATGTAAGAGATGATTATATTTTCATGTATCATCAACTTAACGTCTTCAAAAAAGAATATAGGTACAAAGGAACTTGTTTGTTCTACTTCCAATCGAAATCGCAAGTACTTTGAAGATTCATTGAAGTTCGAAATAACATCTGGCTTGAAATTTGGACGCATTTCCTAAGACAACTGAATCAGTTAGGGTATGTTTGAAATGAACTAGTTAATAATTGGTCAACGTGCTTTATAGATTAAGCAAAGAAACTATATGTTGTACAACTGTATAGATTAAGAATAGATAATAAATGATAAACGTCTTTATAGCCTAAATTATAGTTGCCCTAACATTTTTATAAAAGTGCCTATAATACACAACACTGACAACGATTAATATTCTCCTTGCTTATCTAGATGTAATAGGATTCGTAAAAATAAACTTACTCTTAGAATTTGCTTGCAGTTATAATAGTCGGATATTTTCTTACGCACCGATTTGACTTGTCACTTGCGTGCTTAGTTTTGGTCAAGGTGGTAGAATCTCGTGCACGGATTCGCCTGGGGAAGTACCACCGTCACTCCTCCATCAACCGCCGTCACTTGTCGATCTATGTGTCGGTATGAAGGGTGTGATAGCCAGTTCTTTTGTGCACACGAGGTAGTCCAACTTAAGCCTCAAAATGGCAAAATGTTCGAGACCAGTATATATAAATCATGTGTTTATATAGACTAGTGTCATGTAACACCTGAACAACGTCGCTTAACATCTGGTGGCTTAATCGTTTGCCATTACAATATCCATCAGAATATAATAGCACCGCATTCACCAGCAATAATAACATCGTTACTAATGTCTCACTATTACAGCACATTAGAGGAATATTACAGTCTTGACCTTGTCAGTGTCAGTGTATTCTTGGACGAAATTACTTGCTGCTAGTGTTTGCGAGTTCATCGAATCCTTTTGTTACAGTCGCCATTCAACGTAAGAGAGATATTCCCATCCACTAGTTAATAATTTTGGTTAGTGAAAAATTTTAATATGATCTTCCCTTTCTACCTTCTGATCCCATGGTTTGATTTTCCCTTTATTCTTCCTAATTTGATCTTCCCTTTCTTCCTCCTGGTCCACTGATATGTTCTCCCCTTTCTTCCTCCTGATCCCTTCTTGATAATATATACGATTAGTTCTAAGGTCATTCGCAACGAAATCTTCCTTAACATTTGGTTTGTAATTTCTTAGCAAAACACATTCGCAGATATTATAGCTTTGATTTTCTATCAAATCGGCACACTTTTGTGCTTGGGCTCGACTGAGCAATAAACATTTGCCTTTTAACACCTTTAAAACTTAATGCTCGTATCGCTTTACTGTTTGTGACAGACAGTTCTTGTTTGTAGGCAATAACAAATTCCAATTGAGACATCAATATAGTAGAGTATCTGATCAGTGTAACCATCCTGTTAAACAGATAATTATATCATGACGTGCTCTTTCACCATTTAAAGGCCGTAAAAAATCCATAGCTTAATAAGCACGTTGCCTTCGGTTGACTTGCTGCTAAATTGTTTGCGAATGTATCTATCAAGTCCTTCTGCTATGATCCCAAAATCTTTCCATATCTCTTTGAAAAACTACGTAAAAGGATTCATGATTTTTTTTTAACTTTTTAGCTTCCGACATGCAACGATTTTAATATATTTGATTTTTAGATTAAGACACGTTTTTATTATATAAGTGTTTATTGTTGTATGGGTTGGTGAAATAGGCTTGAATTTAGTCTTCCAATCACTTAAAATGCATGTTGAAAATTGCCCGAAATAGGAATAAGTAATTAAGTAATAAGAACTCAAGCCAAATATTTATCTAGTTAATGTAAATGTCATACAGTGCCTTGTTTATTGTGTTTCGTGTTATTGTCGGTTATTCACCAACCCATTGTTACGAAAACTGCCTTAGAAAAGGAAAAGATTGTTATGATACTTGTTTATTAGATAGGTGTTACGTTTTCCTGTACCGTGTAGGATCTACTAAAAGCAATATGTAGGCTTCCGGCGTCGGGACGTGACGACCCCATCGCCCGCGCTAAACACCTTCGGGGGTTTGAGTGTGCAGTCAGTCAGCACCCTTTGTCATTGAGTGTACATCGTACTCGTGACAAGCAATCCAAGGGTGTAATGGCCCACATGTGCTTCTGTTCAACCCATAAGTCATGTTGCAATAGCCCGTTTGTTCCACTGGCTTATTATCTTATATCAACCACGACGCTAGAGGCTTCTCCGTAAAGGGCCACACCAATACCATCGAACACCTCAAGCCCGTCTGTTTAAATGGCCTCTTCCGTTCAAGGTCTTCCATCTTGAATTGAATGTAGATCCATTATGGTACCTCGTTAAATTGTAAATCAATAGTACTGGATAGCTTATATTTTTGTATTGTCATGTAGTCAGCTAGGTATACAGAGACATTGCATTGTGATCAGGCATAATTTGCTTATATTGTTCAGGAAGAAATGAAAAATACTTGTAGGAGTCAGTGCGTGCGTGGACAGCATCTATCACAGTTTAGCGAGTCCAGTCTGGCAGAGAGACGACGACGCGCAAATAACACTCGTTATGATCGGCCATTAAATACTTGGTCCTATTCATTCTTCATCTCTCGTAGGCCTTTTGTCTGAAGACCATCTGCGGAAACACCACTGCCGCGCCTCTTTCGATTGCAAGACAACAGAACTCATTCTGTTCGATTACGGTCTCAAGGGTGTAAGGGACAGACGCACTGAACATCAAGCGTGTCAACTTAGTCCTGCGTAGCAAGGCGTTTGTAACTCACCACGGATAGGATTGCAAACCAATTCGAGGTTGGGTTAACTGAATGTTTCTTAGCTACACAAACGGCAAAAAGGTTCTGCTGGGATGATTAAAAATCACGAGCATTTTGAATACTAACCGCGGCCACCTACCAGTATGATCTAGTTAAATTGGGATACATGGATGGAGTACCCGACGCGCCGCTAGATGTCGATTTATTTACGCATATATTATTTCTCGTATTTTCGGTTACGTTAGGTAGATTTGGGTAGTGTTTATTTCGATTCTTATCATATGGTTTCTTTGGGTTCCAAGCTTCTTTTAGGTGTAAGTAAATGTATATTAATGATGTTAACGTATTTTATTAAGTTCAATGAGAGGTATATTTTCTTATATAAAAAAAAGAAAAATTACAAAAAAAAAAAAACGAGTTTCAAAAATTGACAAAAAAACGGTCGCAAAATTCAAAAGTCGAAAAAAAAATACTAAATCGAAAAAATACAAAAAAAATATAAACGAACTTGAAAATACAAAAAAAATATAAACGAACCAAAAAATACAAATAAAAAATATAAACGAACAGAAAAATACAAAAAAAGATATAAAATATAAAAATACAAAAAAATATATAAAACAAACTATAAAAATACAAAAATAGTTACTTTTGTCAAAATTGTTTTCCACCATTATAATAACAACTGTGCATCTACCTCCTAACTAGAATAAGGCGATGATCTTTGTGAGCGGGTGGGTGGTAAACTGTACGTCTGCTTAGGGAGGCCTGCTTTTATCGGTCCGATAAACCATAACAGTACAACCTAATATTAACACCGTTAGGGATGACCGATAGAATTGGCCTTCTGGTGGCAAATTGAACATCCAGGAGGGTTGTTTTTCGAATCTGTACTTTCAATTATAGTTCTTTTGTCCTCCAAAATTAATATCTTCCTGATCAAACGGACATAAGAGCAATTAGGATGAGGAATAAAAACAGTAAGAATATTGAGTATCCGGATTACATTACGCGAATTTTTTTGATATTTCTAAATGTTTTTAAATTATATCACCATCGACTTCGATTATCTACACAGAAGAAAACCCTACTATTGCCTCGGTGCACTAACACGAATATCCTATAAATACAAGAATTGCTGTAGGCAATCTACATACGGATACCTCCACCATTCTTTCTTGTTACTGAAGCCACAACGCTTCAATGATGATGTGAAGTCATGATTATCTAATGGAGTTGACGCGCGCGCTACGAGCTAAAAATCCTTAGTTTAATTAATTCTTCACATTGACATAAAGCTAATGGCCGAAAATCAAAATTTAATAAAAACCCAATATTCGCTTCGTGCATTTCTGGGAAAGGCTTAATTAACTTGGCTCTGATGTGCCAGCGTATGTTAAGTTTTAATAAAATTTTGCCATTGCCCGTTGCTCCTACATCCTTTTGATCTGTTAGCTCTCCTTCGTGCTTGTAAACCTTCAAATTATCTACCGTGTTCATTATTTACATACATCTTGCAAGACGTTTCGCTGAACAACTAGCGCTGATTTATTTTTACTCACTTTGCTACTTTTACCAAATGCTTATTGAATCATGTCGTTAACAACGTCTACCAGTACTTGAAAATCTTTTCAATAATAATTATAAAAAGATAAATAGGTGTTTGTAAAAATCTGGGAAATTATACTAATTTTGCTAATTATTCACGCAATCCACATTGACTTCCTTGCAGTTGTTGGACTTTTAGGAGGGTAGTTTTGCAAATCTCTGCGCCAGTCTTTCCAGTTTTAGGTGTTATTACATTTTTTTATCCTCCAAAATCAACGTCTTCATAAAATATTGGCAAGTGTATGAGCAAAGGCGATTACAACACTTATAGAATATTACTGTGAATATTATTACCCTGGTTACACCTGCGGAAGCACTTTTCATACCTATTTTATTAATATTGTTTTTTGGCAGAATAAAAGGCGTTAATGGCTTTCGTTGCTTCTATCCATGAACCGCAGCTACTATTTAACACCAGATGTCCTACATATCCATTCACTGATATACCCCCTAGCTTTATGCTCATACACTCCCTTTGGCTGTTAATTGTTCTGTTCTTCCATTTTGTAATTTAGGTAAAGTAATTGTTGTTTTAGATCCTTACTTGTTTTAGGATTTATGGATGTTTGCGTAGTTAGAACCTAACACCCGTAAAAGGCTTTATGCTGTTAACTGTCTAAAAAGTCTATTGGGACTGTTTAAGTTTCAAATAAATATTTATTAATCATGTGATAATATGTCCACGATCCGATTACAATCTGCGACCATTAACATCAGCATGACTGGGGTTACAGAAGCGATATAGGTGAACAATTTAAGTTATTTGTCTATTATCCCGCTTTTGTTACCGTTAACTGGCTGTTATTCGTCGTCTTGTAAACCTAGACTTTCTATGTGTCCATGACTCATATAGTTACTGTTGAGTTCAAGCCGACCCCAAGTGCACTGGTACTACGGTGCTAATAGGTGAACGGGGCTTCGTGGGACAAAGAGGTACATGGGTATGAATAAAGTCCAAGATATTCTAAAATCTGTTCGCTTCATTCTAGTAGGGGTAATTATGCCCAGTTAATAACTTTTACTGTTTAGTACTTTTGGCTGAGGCAGATTCAGAATGTTGATTGCGAACGTTATCATCTGCGCGAAAATAAAATAACTTTGTCAAAGAAAATCGCTTAATCTGGAATGAGAGAAATACGGGTGTCAACAATCCGTTATAGCCACATCGACTTATCTGTCCGCTGAACACATTCTGTTTCTGCAAGAGACCGAGCTTATCTTCCTTCATTCCCCGCACTGTACAAGCACTGCCCTATGTGGACATTTTATTAAATGATAAATATGAACTCGCCTTATTACTTATAAGTACGCAAAGTTTTGACAACGTTTACGACTGGCGAAGTAGTTTCGGGTGTAAAAGTGAAGGCTCGTAATGTAACACCAATAAAGCGGCGCGGCACCCTGTTTCTCGTATGACGCATTTTCAAACACCCATTCACTCGTTGCGTGGTCCGTCTGTTCTCTCGACCAAGAAACTTCTAGCAACTGCGATGAGCCGCTTTTACACCTTGATTACTTCTGGACGAGAAACAATGCCCATTTGTACCTTATTAAACGTGACTTAGAACAACCAAACAAAAATCCTTGGAAATGATATGACACAAAATGATGAGTTAATATACAAAACAAAAAAAATAAAAAAACAAACTCAAAAAACAACAAAAAAATAGTAACATTTAAAACTTATGAGCTAGTGAAATTAGCATAAGTAGACTTAAGATTGTTATTCCATTAGGTTTAGATTAGGTACAGTTAAGTAGATTAGAATAGGTTAAATTAGGTTAAGTTAGGTTAAGTTAGGTTAAGTTAGTTAAGTAAATACATACTTAACTACACTTACCTAATTCGTATGACAGAACCTTTTGTGCGGGGTTCTGTTTCAAATGCAAACCATACTTTTTTCCGTTTCGGATATAGTGTGGTAGACAGAAAACAAAAGATCATAAGGCATGTCGACCAACCCGTATGTAGGACACCTGTCCTATAGGGTTTTGGTAATCACCAGTGGGTGAAGTATATGCCTTGGAATGAAAAATTATCGAAATCAAACATAACTTAGATTTTAAGGTCTTTATCACAAAAACATAAGCATTCTTGTGACAATATTGTACGAGATATATACGAGTACAATGCCAAGGAAATGGCCACATGTGTCACGAACGTACGCCTTGACCGTGTTTAAACATACACTTAATCGCTGCTAATAAGCTCCAAACATATCTCGTGACCAACGACACTAATCGGACAACTGGTCGTTACTGCAGCAAAGTAACGATAATAAAATATGTGGTTCAACTTAGTTTTTTAGCTAAGGAAACGATAACTGTTAGATGGTCTATAATATAATTATAAAAATGGCAATACGAAGTTGTTCATTAGTCATAAAAATGATAAATTGTCAATCAAGAAGAGAAAAAGCAAAGAGGTATAGTTTATAAAGTAAGGCACGTATAACTGCAACATGGACAGACTGATAATAATCTTGGAAACGTCGGTTGAAACGATGGTCAGTACGATATCTTCCATAAACTGTAATCGATGGGTGAAACTATGTATCTTATTAGATATAAGAAAGGCAGCATTATAAACTTACTTGTAATAAAAGTACCCGTTATTCTTTTAGTGCCTAGTTGTAAAAAAGAAAATATAACATCTTGATAATTATAAAAATAGCCTCTTGGAAACATTTTGGGCTCAAAAGAAAGGAAAAATTGTAGTTTATAAGGGTATTAAAATAATGTTACGTTAAGTGGTTGTTGTTAGTAGTTGTTACAAAGCAAACCGGTAAATCCTTGATATGAAATAACAATGTTGAATATATTTGATTAAATTTAGTCGTTCCATGATTGAAAAGAAAATACAGCGTGTCATGGCACGACGAAGAATAGGCACCAAACTTAATCATTTCAATATGGAGTCGGCTGTTTCTCAAACACTTTACGACAAATAACTCCAGGCCTAAAGACAAATGCACTGATAACATCATTTAATCCCAAATTTATATGTTGTCTGGTGTTAAAGTTTTAAAAAGGGGTATCTCAATGAAAAGTTCATACGAGAAAATACCTCCAAATGTTAACGTGAATACTTTCACGTGCAAAAATGTTTAAAACTGATTTCAAACTGTAATGTTTCTACGCATACTAATATTAATACTTATTTGTCATTGAAATTAAAATGTTCTGACGATACATTTTTACAGAGACTTTTTGAATCCCTGTCACTTGTTATTGAGCCGTAAAATTCGCTGAACAATATCGTTCGATCGATCTACTAATTGGTACTCGGCAGTTGAGAGTTTTATTCCTTATTTAATATGTCACGAGACAGTCCACAGATTTTGGGGTTAACATTTTGAGAACATTTCAGAATATCGTTTGCTAGAATTCTTGAATCAAAGTGTTCAGAAAAGTAGTACACTGACATTCAAAACAATGCATTACATATTGGTAACTCTTCGTCTATTAATATAACGAAACAATATATTTGTTATTGGTTCATAAAATGTATGAACTTTATGTTGACCCAGTGCCAGTCTGAGAAAAAATGAACTGGCTGCAATTCTTACTCGTGCAAGTCGTAAAATGCGATTAAGGGTTCGAGGGTCACGGTTAGGACTATCCGACCAACCGATAGTTACTCGATGCTCAATATCTTTCTCTCTAAATGTGGCGAACAATCCAACAACCAGGATGGCGCTCGATACTTTTTCACGTAGTTAATTCTGCAATCCAGCCCGTTCATTTCATGCCACGAAACAACTCAAGTTTACTGTTACGTTTTGTTTACGTTAACTTTTTTTTATTCCCATTGAATCCCTATTATTTCGTTCTTCTTATTTTAAACCATTCTCCATTCGTTATTCATTTGTGGAAAATTTTATGTCCATATTCATAATTTTATGTCATTTCATATGAAATCAGTGGGTATTTCATTGAATAGAATAATACAATTGTATTACTCGCATAATTACTCTTGAGTTGCTGACACGTTTGTGTTGGCTATTACTTGTTATTCTTATAATTAGTACATGGAATAATCAACAACAATACCTAAACTTCAGAGAGATAAATATTGTTACGTGTTTCTGGTACTTTTCATGTTTCGTTGAACAAAAAAACCCAAAAAAAAAAACAAAAAACATAAGAAAATATAAAAAAATTGAAAAAGAAAATAAAAATATAAAAATCAACGTAATGGTTCTAGGTTAGGTATAATCAGTAAGGAGAATATTAATCTTATAGTAACGTATATATGTTGAATTACCTTCAAACACATTGGTTATTTTAAAAGTATGTTGAACACCGCTATTCTATGACGATTGGAAACATCTGGTTTACTAGATGATAACAATGAGTTAAGACGATAATGGATTAAAAGATAATCTACATTATCTCATCTTGAAAAAATTAGGATAGTAAGACGTAGTACATCGTATAATCAGCTCGTAATTCTATAATAGATTAAAGTAAAAACTTTCACATATTTCTTCCAAAATAGTATCGACAAGGTTCTGTTTATATAGAATATTAACATAATAATGCTAACCAAACAAAAACCGCATTAGCTGATAGGAACACTGCCCGTTATTACTAAATTAGATGCCTTGTCACTGCCATCAGAGCGTTTAAGTGAATTGTAAAGTAAATACATACTATGTTACCGTGAATAGTATAATAAAGATCTATTCTTCATTGATTATTAAAGTAATAAGATCTGGCGTAGGGACGCGACGACCCCATCGCCCGCTTCTGAAGTATCGTCAGACGTAAAGTCTGTTTCACTAGCGCAATCAGTCAGCATCTTTGTAGCGATTTAAATGCTACGGCCCGTTCGTTCTCATGGCTAATCGTTATCTGGGTTCTCACCCAATGTTTTTATATTACGTTTATTCTTTTAGTGAGTTTTCGGTTAAACTCTTTTCCCCTCGCTATCCCATCTTCTAATTCTTCTTCTTCTATTCCTACCTTCGAAATCCCCTATCCCCTTTCCCTTGCTCACGGTACACATAGTATACCACATGAAATCTTTCAATATTCATTAAGTTTAATTATAAGATTAACGCAGAGCAAATTACAAATTGTAATAGCAATGATAAGAGAGATATTTTTGGTATATAGCCAAATAACTAATATAGCCATTACTATATAGCCAAATAACCAATATAGTCATTAGTATATAGCCAAATAACCAATATAGCCATTGGTATATAGCCAAATAGCGAATGTAATTTAATTCAATAAATTATGTAAGTGTAAGTGTAAATGTTTCCTTTCGACGGTTTTACGTGGTACAATAATGTTATTTAAATTAATAGGCATTTTGATTAAGGTCTGTTTTTTAATTTTATACAATCATTCGAAATAAAAGGTTACGCATGTTGATTTCCACCTTTGATAATCTTGGTATAAAAATTTGGTATTTTGAGTAATTTTAACACAAAAATTTTTTAGGGGTTAGGTTTACTGCTGTTGGCATAAAAGTAGTTATGTTACTTTTTTAATCATATCAATTAGTAAGTTCGTAAAAACTATGTTAGTTCTATATTGTAGTAGACTACTTATATTTTTTAGTTCTAAATTAATATAACATAATTAATCATGTTAGTTCTGAATTAATATAATCTACTTAATCATGTTTGTTCTGAATTAATATAATCTACTTAATCATGTTAGTTCTGAATTAATATAATCTACTTAGTCGTGTTAGTTGTAATGTGATATAATTAGTCACATTACATGTACTTTATTGTCATCTTGATAGTAGTTAGTGTATTGATCGACTTGATCAGGTCAGTTTTGTAATAACTGATAATTATATCAGTTTTGATTAATTTTATATTGCCGCAATCTACTTAAATTTCTTAGTTCTGAATTCAGGTCATCTACTTAACTTGTTCATTTAGCTTACAGTACATTATGCTTAATATGTTTTTCTGTATTAGCTACTTCACTTTCATAGTTTCATAGTTTCGTAGTATTTAGATTTTAAGTTCGTCGATTCGATTCAGTTATACACAGAAGATAAGTTTAGGGGGTTAAAATAATATCCAAATAAGATTATATCTCGCATATTTCGCTAGCAAAACAGTATGCATTGTTAATTGAGATCTAATTATGTATGATCAACTCAAAAGGCATTCTAACGAAGTCCTCAGTTCAACAACACGCTTGTAACTTAAATCATATAGTGCGTTACTCTTGTTTTATATCATATGCAATGGGTTTGCTAAAGAATTTGAAGATTAATATCTTCAAATTCTTTAGCAAACACAAATAATCTTCCCTCATAAAGCTCCTAGAATAGTCTGTATAAGTATGCTAAGCTACCATAAGAGCCTTATAAGTAGAATAATAGTAACAGCGTTATTCTGTAATACATAGATATGTAAGGTGTAAAAAAACAGGCATTTGAAGTGACGTTATACGTAGGCTAGATAAAATGTAGATGTACTAGAAAAAGCAATAATTACAGTCCTCATATTTATTGACGTGGTTAACTTACACGATTAAAACTACAGCATAAAACGCATCACGCAATAATACTAACAAGAGATCTATTCAGGAAAGGCATTCCACCTACCAATAAGATCTAGGGAAAAGCTAAATATCTATGAACGTACCCAATTAGTATTTTATTCTATTTAAGTTTGATTAGAGACGTCGATTCAGACATCCGTTGAAAACCATGGGGAATCACAGTTTTTGTAGGCATGATTATAATCCCTGTGGTTTTCGAACGATTTACGTTATATCATGGTATCTGTTATTGAAGTTGATGGATAAGTAATATCAACAGGTACATACGTTTTGATGTTGAATAAAACTACATCCGACGATCATTGAACGATCAAAGATTTTCGGTCAGTAAGAATGTAGGACCTGTAATTTATGCTGTAATGTTAAAACAATAACAAGCTAACCTGAATTCGTTATAGAAAACAATCTTGTCTATACACATGGGCGCCGCCAGAATTTTTTTGAGAGAGGTGCATCTGCATCTACACTTACTATTAATATTATTAATACACGTCCCTTATAGGGGCGACAAAAGGATGCAAAATTTTTTTGATCCACAAGATTCTCATACCGCCAAACATAAACTTTGAAGAGGCGGCAGTAGTCGGCCCCAGCTTTTTAGTTATCGAGATTCTCATGAGGCCTAACATCAGAGTTGTGAATATTTGGTCCTTTTTCTAATGCATTATCATCGCGTTGATTTAGTCAGTTAAAAAATATGTAACTTTTTCTATTTACTTTCTTTCGGGACAGGGGGGTGCACTTGCATCCCTTTGCATCCGTCGCCCGTGTCTATAGAATTAAGATATGTTTTAAGTTTAAAGTAAACTTGTGCTCACTTCCGAATACATTAAAAACTTGCTCGAATCCTGTACTTTTTCAAAAGGTAATATCATCAGTTAAAATAAAAAGACATTAGAATGAAAAATCCGGTGAAATAGGAACCGTAAACCACATGTTGGGCAAACATAAAAGCGTTATAAATCTAACTACTCCTGTGACATAATATTCTGTAAACATCGTCGATCATACGTAATGTGAAATTTTAAAAATTATCAATTCGAAAGACATGTTGGAAAGTATAAAGAAATATTCTTGGTATATCCATAATTATCGGAATGAAAATTATTAACAAAAACTACGATAGGTGGCGGGAACTGTTGTGCGTGATGCCACCATAAAATCCACCTGGTCAGCAATACCACCATTTACATTGTTGGATTACAGTCAACGGATACTAATCAAAAGTTAAACCAGCTCAAGATGCATACCAACTTAGACTTCAAGAGTAGCGAACGTGTAGCTAGTTTTAGACAACATTTCTTTGGTCCAGAACCAATTCAATGAAAGTACTACCAGTAATACAATTAGGTACAAGCATATGTATGCTACACTTTGTTGTGCTGCCATTAAAGATACTCACCCGAGGTTTGAGATTATTATTTACGTAGATATAATCTCTACGTAAATTTAAGAGTTTATTTCAACTTCTTTAATTTCTCGATTTGTCCTACTTCTTTTCTCTGCAGTAGCTTGGTATATATCATATCTATGGTATAAGCAACATAATATGGCATCAGTTCAACATTATAACTACTGCATGTTATCGTTACCCAATAACGATTTTAAATCAAGACTCTACTGATAATCCGATTTCGTCTCGTACTTGTGTAATGTTAAGCGAATGAACACTATTTTCTTAAAGAGTAGGCTGAACACCCTGTCACTCTATTTTAATGTTAGATGTACATTTTGCACTATAACGTGCGCGTGAAAATCTAATTGCAGTTTCAAATATCGTAGTTTAACTAGATTGTTGCTAACAATCACTTATATATGTATATGCTTGGTACTTTATCGACGCTGTACTGTCATGGTTAATCAATGTATCGACTAATCTGTATCGACTAATCTGTATCGACTAATCTGTATCGACTATATAGTACGTTATGATAATATGTGTATATTTTTTAATCAATATTAATGGGCTGTGTTATTGGAGATTGAATTTCCACTGTAGGGAAATAAGGAATGGGAATTTATGAGCTGGATTTTAAATTATTATTTGTAAGTTTAATTACATACCTATACTATATGAACTATAATGTAATGGATGGAATGATGATAGGATTTTTGGAAAGATGTATCTTCACAGAAGGGTATAATTTCTAGTTTAAGCTTGATATTTAACTTTACAATTGTAACTATTTTAAATAATACTTGTATCTTCCCGTGTATAATTTTAGACATCACACTATGATTGGTATAAAGTAGAAATGTATTTGTTATTTATAATAAAACAGTACATATGTCATATTCTTGTGTACACGCTATCTATGTCTTTAGTAAACGTTCATATAATCATACTAGTTAATGTTGTTAGTGAAGTAATAAATCTTCTCTTCTACATAATTGGTAATGTCTATTAATATGTGTCTATGAAATTTAACTTATTGGATAATTATGTGTTTCAATGTTAGTATAAAAACTTGTAATGTTATAATCATATCCATTGATAAATATTAGACATTTGCAATTGGGCATTTCAAAATCAAATGGTATTTACATAAAAGATCTTTCGCCAAGGTTTAATTTTAAATATTTAGTTTTTGGATTTGGAAGGGTAATTTTGTAATTCGAATCGATGTCGGAAAGTCAGTGACGCCAAATAATTTGTGCTAATTTGTGACCTAAGGTTTACATTATCTTTGGATATTCCGGAAGGACTTTTTGAAACATTCATATTACATACATGTATCATCGACTTTCCTTGTAACTGATTTCTTGTAATGCAAATAGTTGGTAATGTTCAGTTGCGGCATTTCTTTGAGATACGACAAATAGTTATATTGATTAGCACGAGAAGTCAACACTTGCTAATGTATAAGAAAGTTAGGAGAAAATATTGGGTATGTCAACAGTGCGTACAGAAATGTCTACAGCGCAAAACCCTTAACATAACTTTGGTTTACAAAAACAGCTATTCGATGGATTCCATCTAAATGTGTTGTATTTGAGAATGTTATTACATAAATACTATGACTCAGATTAATGATATTATCTGAAAAGCTGTTATACATTGGGTTGAGGAATTAAAGTTGACATTATTTACAACAGTTAAGGCATTTTTGTTGATTCTATGCGAACAATATCAATATTGTAAGTCTTTGCCGCAACTTATAACATTTTAAAAAACGAAATAAATGTTTTGAATTCATTAATTGGTGTTTAGAGATTGTATTCAGATTCGAGTATTAATGTTAGATAACAATGTTTAAAATATCTCGTATGTCTTATGTGTCACAAATAAACATGTATGTATCACAACTTTGTTTAATTCTGTGTATCGCCCACCTCTTTATCCAAATCCCATGACATCACCATCAGCAACGGATTAACATTCCACTTTTAGAAGGGGGTCTCTACTCAATATGAGGAAGATTAAGGCCATAGTCAGTCGCGCTGACCAAATACTAATTCGTATACTTCCTACCATAACCCCAAACAGTACTGAATATATAAAACTATTTCAACCTAAAATAACAAAAACATATATTACACTTTATATTACATTACGTTTTTATAAAGCGACATGTGGCAATCTGTTTAACTTATTCAAAGTAATAGTGATATGTATAAACAGAAATTGATGACTGTTCTATAGACCACCTACCGAATGACGTACCATGCGCCATTAGACTAGTAGGTACAGGAGCATAAGCCTGGCGGCCCCCAAGCCGCATGCGGCCCTAGGTGAAAATTTATGCGGCCCAGTCAATATATCCGACGCCAAGTAAAAATATAATAGAAATGCGTATTATAAACGAAACCAGCATAAAAGCTATGTACTAATATAAATTCTTGTTGTGTTGTGAAATAAATAAAATAAAAAACATACATAAAATTATAATATATTTACCGCCTCAATAATATTTATTATTTGGTTTATTTGCTGTTGTAATGTGGATCCTTAACGGGTCCCTAAGCGGTACCTATGTACATGGATTTCTTTTTTGCGGCCCATTTAAAGTTAAGCATTGTTTATTTGGCCCAAGTTAGATTTTGAATTTGATACACCTGCTGCCAAATCAGAATAATAAAAACCTACTTTAATAATAGATATACTGAGTATATAATAAATTGTGAAAAGTTATTTTTATTCTCGAATATCTCCAAGTGATAAGATATTAAATTCCATAAATACCTCTGGATGTGTTAATACAACAATTAATTCATTTTGATATTCATTTTTGCCACAAGTCAGAAGTTGCTTGAAATTTATAAGTATAATAAACCAAAATTTCATTAATTTTCTATCACTCGAACTGCAGGGAAGTGTTGCAATGTGCAATTAAACCGATATTTCATTTGTTAGCATATAACACCACAAATAAATGACCGTTCTTTAAAAAGCAGCTATCATTAATGTTTGATGCTATTAGATTTTTCCAAATTGCCATTTAATTTTCATATGCTCGGTCCTCCTATAATATAATATATAAAAAATACAAGATATGCCAACCTCGGCTTTAATCCCTGATGTGGATATCATGGTTCTTTTTCCGAGTCATTTATCTTTCCACTGTTGGAACATGGGTCTCCTCTCAGAATGAGAGGGTTAAGACCATAGTCTGCCACGCTGGCCAAGTGCGGTTTGACAGACTTCACACACCATAGAGAACAATATTTTTTTTGAGAACTCTAAGATGTGTAGGTTTCCTTACGATGTTTTCCTTCACCGCTACAGCAAGTGATATTTAAACTTAAAATGCAAATTTTTAAGAGGTGCGCGCTAGGTTATTTACCCAGCTAATTATTAACAATAAACCTGCTTACCCCGTGAAGGACGTGACGTGAAGATATGTGTGTACATATAAAATTAAATTATCATATTCAAGACATTGACTGGATTTAGTGCACGCATACATTACAATTATCGATTAAAACTTACAGTTTATAGTCTTAGACATTTTAGGACAATTACATAATACAAGAGCCAGTGAACGGCTACGTGTAGGTATGTATTTGATGTACCTACCGTACATGAGGTGGGAACTCACTAAATCCAAAGTGGTGATCACGGCGAGCGCTCAGGTGAGACAGGTATCGATATTAAACTAATTGTAAGTGCATGCAATGTAAAGTCTGCATATGTGCCCGATGCATGGCAATAGGCCCACCACCTATTCCATAGTGGGACGTAAACGTAACTGATGAAACGTGGGAGTGT
>DWDU01000603.1:0-17937 GCA_018245575.1 Jemadia suekentonmiller | reverse complement strand
TGAATAAATTGTGTGACGATTTTATTATCTGTTTTATTTTGTGTACTGTATAAACTAAGTGATAATTTTCAAACGATTACAAGATTCTGTTTGTCGTAGGTATATTTGCTCTCGACCTACAGCACTGAGCTATAGAGTTTTAATAACTTACTGCTTTTCTATTATAGTTTGATGAAGTAGTATGAAATTATGAATTTCTTTAGGAAAAGGACAAGGGCATTTCTTGGCTAATTTTCAGTTGTGCAAAATAAGTTAGATTGTGTATGTTGAATTTAATTTATAAATATGATTCATTTTTTTAATCTTACTGTATATATATAGGAATCGATACTGTGTTGCCATATAAACACCAATGAATTTAAAACAAGAAATCGAATAAAGCAAGACGTCGGACAAGCCAAAGAAATAAACGGAAAGAATGAAAGTATTTAACAAACAATTACACTCAAGTGCTCCTATTACGTATGATCTAGTTGTTCACGCGATAAATATTTAATATCTTATCTGTGCAAAATGACTTGGATAGAGTGACAACACTCAATGTTCACGTTACCTAATTCACTTAATTAGTCCAATAAAGAAAGAAACGTCATTCTTAAAAACCTCGAGCGGTGTCATCTATATCCTGGACCGTTCAGGCAATATCATGGTGTAAATGACTAATAAAATATAGTAAACGCGAGTGCCGTAGCGCCATCTGTCGTCGCGCCGCGGCCCGCGCTCGCACAGTACGTGCTCTGTCTGGCAGGTGGCAGCACTTTGTACGCAACATTATTACACACAATACACTAGCAAAATATTTTAAGGTACGTATATCTCGCATTCCTTAATGAATAACTCGATATCCTCATTTAGACATTTGCGTATATCAGCTTGATGGAGATTATAGTAATAAAAATTACCTAAACGGTACATAGTTTTAGCCTATAAATACTTGAAAAAATATTCCTTACATTGAGACTCTAATGTCTCAATATTTCTATTCCTATACCTCCTTATAATAAATATTATGAGGCGAACACCTTTGAAAATACCCTGTCATGTTTTCCAAGCAAAAATGTGTTCTATCGACACAATTATCACGACTTATTAATTATATAATCGTTGGCACCGACCTGGTCTGCGGGATGCCGTACTTGATGCCGACGCCGACCCTGGGCAGCGCCTTGATCACCTTCTTCACCGTCGCCTGGTCGGGGAACGCGAAGAAAATAGACGCTGCAACACAGAAAAACGTCTTCAGACACCCGGCACTTTTACACATCAGTCGAATGATAGGGATAATGGACACCTCGCATGGGGTGTTAGCGACTTTATCGGCAGGACGTGCTGGACATTGCGTCCCAGTACATACAGCCAGTGGCATTTGTTGGCGATTGCACTAGGTACACGTGCCATACCAATATTTCTTGGTTCAAGGAACATATATGTATGTTGTTATTTTTCGTTTAAGTGCATTACTCTTCGGAGAATACACAAGTGACATTACTTTTTTGTTACATAGTAGGTATGGTATACTGACTCCTACTGGCGAGGAACATCTCGATGGCGACGCTCTGCAACAGGTAGCGGCGCGAAAAGATCGCGCGGATTTCGCTGAAGTACCATTTCCCGTGCAGGTGCTCGCAGTACTTCAACACCTGGAACGAATAGAAAACAGAACATTAATATAAGAAGCTATTTTAATAGACAACTACAGGTAGCGATATTAACGCCATCTACATCGACTAGCGGAATTTATAATAAAAATATAAAAAACGACGTTTCAACGAAGAACATTTGTTTGACATTAAATTTAAAAAAAAATGGTATACCAAAAGCACAATATTTCTGTTGCTTGTAGAACTGGTTTAACACATTTATTTAAAGAATTTACTTATGTTTAGCTAACAGTTATAAGTAACTATCAGATATACATACGTAGGCCGGCATATGTATAATTTTGAAAAACATAATGTGTTTCTATACAAAAATATAAATCGTTAATGGAACTTAGCTTGTCAAGGACCCTTTTAAATACGTAGTACAGTTAATTAAACCAAAAATAGCTTATAAGTTGTGAGCTCGTAAAACTAACGCGAGATCGTAAACAGTTTGTATCAGCTTTAATCGCCTCTCCAAGAATGACACACGTTCCAACTGAATGATCTTTCAATACGCATCTCTACCTTTTGAAGTTTGAATGTGATTTTATTATTTATTTAATTCCAGATCGATCAGAAGTGTCCGCAGCCAGCGTGCGTGTATGCAGAGAGTTTCGTGGGTAGCTAAAGCGTGTCAAGTCTGTAAGGCTAGAGGTATTCAGCAACCGGTGCTTTTTGCCTACCTCTTTGTTGTCTTGGCGTGAAGATATAATATTAATAATAATCAGATCGGTTACTATTTGTAACTTGTAAATTACTTTCCAGCGTTTGAGTGAGAGTTGGAAACATCAGAGAGAACAATGCAGAATGCTTTCGGTGCTACACGTGTCTTGGAGGCAGTTTCTACCATTGTGAAAAAAACAATTGAATGCCTTATCAGCCAAGTTTTTATTTGATCCCGACAACTTAGATGGAGGGTGTGGGCGTTCGATTGTAATCCGTTACAAATTAACAAATGTAGGATAAGCACGAGTATCTGATCTGGCTCTGGATGTGAAATTATCTAGATAAATATCTACCTAGGAATTTTTGTAGGTACGTAATTTTATCGGTGGCCTGATCAGCATAGTAAGAGATAATAAGCACATGTAATATACATATATCGAGTCAGCCATTGTACAAGTCACTGTGGTGCGCCACGATGTGATCGATAGCAAATGAAAGTCGTAAAAGCATCGTTAACGTATCGACATATTTACAGGGGTACTAAACTTGCGAACTGTAGTATCGGATTGTTAAGGCTAGCACTGTTGAAGAGCAGTGTTAGAGGATCTACCACCCCGTGTTAGAGGATCTACATTGTGCATTGGTGATGGCTAATATTATTTCATTCTACTTTCATTTTATTTTAAGAATATTTCTCTTAATCCAATTCACTGTATCTTTTTTGGTTATCGAACCGTGCCAAACATTTAATATATCTTGTTGTTATGGTAGTACATACATACATATCTTCACGCCAGGTCCGTTACGGGGTAGGCAGAGAGCACCGAGTGCCAAATAATGGTTGTACCTACTTAATGAGGTAGTTTTGAATAGAAGATTAACGATTTCAATATTAGGGAGGTATTCACATTTCACATATCGAATTACAACCGCCGGCAACAAACTGAGATACAATTGTTCCGCCAGTGGCGATAAACTATGTAGGTCCGGGTCATTAATTCTCTAGACGGATCACGTGTCTCTTACTTCGGAGTCATTGATTCCTAGTATTAATTACATTAGAACTCGAATTTGTTAGTTAACTGGGTACTATCAAATTACTAAATAACTAATTTGTTCAGGTATATTCCGTCCGAATGTTCATGTCTGTAGTGCTTAGGTAGTGATACTTGCATAAATTATCATATTACAATATTTACATAGGTCGTGTTCCTTCACTGCTGCGTTCAAAGTGAAACTGAAATAGTTTTCATTAAACGCAAATGTAACTGCAATTCTGTAATCCTAAGAGAGAAAAATATCAGGTGAAAAATCCAAACTATTTTTGAATATAAAATGTTCAATGCAGTAGCAGAAGTTTGTTACGTCATCATGTCATCAAAAGAAATATACTAAATATGCAATAAGAAGGAAAACCGCTAATCCGGCCAGAGTTGGCCCAATGATTGGCAAGTTGGGCGAGCGGTTAGTAATTACGACTGCGAGGCTGGGTGCTGGTTGAGTTTGAATCCCGAACAGAGCAAATATTTATGTTATTCTTTGTATGCGTATAAAGGTAATGTCTATTTATAATTATATACACCTGCATATGTATGTTTATTTATTTTTCGCGTGCTTACTCAAGCAAAAGTACTTACTTGGGGCCGGCCTATTATTCAGTTAGTGTGGCCATAAATAAGTAAAAATGTGACGTGCGTCAGGATCGTTTAGTGGCTAGCCGATCTGATACGCGGCCGCCACTCGGCCACCGGCGCGAGGCGACTCGGGTCGCGTACGATACTGTCGCTTGTGACACAAGCTTACAATATTTGCATTAAACACATATTATATGTACTTGTATGTATGAATATGTATACTACTGTATTATATTAAATTAAAATGCAAAGAGAAAGTTAACGTAACAACGTCCCACTATAGAATAGGTGATGAGACTATTGCCGTACATCGGGAATATATCAATACTCCGAGCCTCTACTAAGAAATCTAAATTTAAAAAGTCCAATAGTGCCCGAACCAGGACGTGAACCGAGGTCCTCTCGATCGACAATCGGGCTTGAAGCCAACACGTCAACGGGGCAGTCGAGAGAGTCGAAGAGAAACATTTGTACCTCTTTTTGAACATGGCACACGCATGAAATAGTGTGACATTTGGTAGATATAGCTATTGGTTTATTCAGACAAAATCAATTTAATGAAGTAAGCTTGGCATAAAGATTTTTTGAATGAAATTCAGTTTGACAGTTTATTTCTTGCAAATTGAATAACGTACGACGGAACAGAAAACCCGGGTATTTGTACACAAATAACAAACACTTGCTCAGTCATCCACGTTCGTTATTATTTTTGTTTCTCATACGCGTCCATTAGACATCGCTCCCCGGGGCGCAGTGGGGTGACGACGTCCGTTCCAATTGTAACGCAATTTGTCACCGGTCCCCGCTCGCCCCGGCTCACCCGCGAGAGCTTGTAATACGAGTCGAGAGCTTGTTTGTTTGTTGTTGCATTGTTGTATTGTCCTATTGTTCAGGGTGTACGGGGACTGTTTTGTTATTACGCATCTAATGGGGTTCATATTTGTGCTTTATTTAAAACCGATTTATTCAAAACTTATATTCGTAATCAAGGGCTCTGTGATACCAGAATAATTACATCATTTTAAATAATATTTTCATTTCAAATTACATACATAAGTATATGTCTATACATTATATTTTATGAAGTCCTTACTGAACTGGGACCGATCTCGCATTTGTGGAAATTGTCTATGATTTTCTTAACTGACATAACTGTGCTAGGCTCAAGACATTTTAAAGTGATATATTTTACTTTGCTTCTTTCTTTTTGTATTTATGACGCCTGCTTCAATTACTGTCGCCACCAAAGATTGACAAATAAATAATAATGAAATACGTGCTACTATTAATACATATATACGCTATGTTTTTTTTTTAAATACGTGTGTTTAATAGGCCAGGGCACAAACGTAGAGAATTATCTAAAAAATCCTGAACGGCAGCCGTAATTTTCCATTTACATCCAATATTTCCAACGCGTGTCCATTCATCGCGATAATAATGAACAGCAAACAATTCGTTACTCATTGATAGCGGCATGACACAAATGTAGAGTTCTTGGACGGAGATAGAGCACGCGGGAATGCACGTCAGCATATTCATGAACGTCGGAGCCTATTATCGTCGTGTTCACGTACGAGTGTGTTTGCACCCGCTACACTGTTAGCGTACAGGGGGTTCGATTATGGTGTAATAGAGAAACAGAAGAAAAGATAATAGATAGTAAAATTGTTGTATATAAAATGTTAATACATATATAACTTGAACAGACTATTGCAGACCACTGGTGAACGTAGGCCGCCCCTGAGGGGTTAAGTCCATAATCCCCACACTGGGCACGCGGGTTGAAATGCTGCCCATAGACGGCCAGGACATTATCTATGCTAAGGCAGACCGCGCCATACCACGATCTGCCAATTGACAGCTATCTAGAACTATTGATGATTATTATACCGGTACGTCAGCGTCTCTAAGGAGTAGCCAGACCGCATCGTACACGTATTTAGGTACATTTTTAATTCCACTGACCAACTTGAAAAATTGAGAAATTTTTGGGGACTCCATTAAATTACCACTCCAATACTTGATACTAATGAGTTTTTAATAAATTTAAATTAAATTATAATCCTAACATACCTGAATGTTAAGGAAAGCCAGGTTGATAACCTTGGAAGATAAATAAGGAAGCGGACAATATAACGGCTTCCCTAATAAAAGAAGTGAAATCTAATTAGATATCAAGTAATATCGAACTTCCTTAAGCCATAGCTCCTGTCATACATAACATTCTTCGATTGTTTTAAAAGAAAATTTGCTATGTTCTTTTCTATAGAATGTGTGACTTAGCAAGTTTTCCCTATCAATTATACCTTTACTTTTCACTACAACTTAGTCAAGTATTTCATCGATAAAGGTTAATTTAATCATGTGTTCGAAGCTGGTGTATGAAGTACGGTCAACGGCAGATCAAGCACTAAAATAATTAGTAACATTTTCCCATTTGATCCTGAACTTAGTTAGGTGTTAAGTTCAAGTTACGATATGGAAATTTGACTCAGAGCAAACTTGCCCGCCCGCATCACGGGCACATCGCACCGCACTATTTTTTACACCAAGAATCACATGCGTTTACAAACAGTATGTTCGATTATCGCTTCACATGTTCCGCTGGTATTTATTAGAAACGCGAACTATCAATCTATTACGTTCTGCCTAATAGACATTACCGGCGGTGCGTGACCCGGGAACGATTAGCTGTACAATGATAATAACAGGGTGGAGAAAAATGTAGATAGAGCACGGACGTATTAGTAGCTAATGGGTCTCTACATCGTGCCGGGGGATGAGTGGGCGCGCACAGATTGTGTGAAAATGACACGTGCTCGGGGGATGTTTTATGCACCGCAACTCACTCATTGTTCTGATGATGCATGGGCTGTGAGAAGTACACGACAGCCACTTACGTTTATGACCATTGTGATTATTTAAGGGATGAAAACACGAGAGGGAACAAAATCAGATGTTCGCTATTAACACAGATTGTGTTCTGTTTGTAATCGAATGATATAAAATAAATTCACATAATATGTATAGATAGATCAATAGAAACATATCGATAGATAGGGTTATAAAAGTAGATGCATATATAGATCCATAATAGTAGTTACATAATCAAACTAATATTATAAAGAGGAAGACTTCATCTCGTCAACGCAGAGCTAGAACTGTCGATGGTAAAACTACACAATTTGTACACAATAGATTTCTTTGATTGCGTAAGCAAGCAACGAGGAAGGATTTTGGAAATTCAATCTGTTGTGGCATAAAACAGGGATAGAAATCTTGTATAACCAATATTAGTAAGATTTACATATGTATATTCTTCGGTAGCAAACTTTTTAAAATGTTCACTTGATCGAGGCATGCACCTACTCAAGTACCTACTGTTGTGGGAGGTGGGTGTGTTTTAAAAGGACGTAATCCTACCTTTTTGTACAAATCAAAGCTTAATAGTAACAGGTCGTTAACTTCAAGGCAAGACCTTTACTATGCCTAAAACCTACAAGACATGAAGACATCGTAATTAAATTCGTTTAAAATAAGAGAATATAATTTTTATTTTAAGTGTTACATAAAATTTATTGCATGAAGAACGTAATTTTTTTTAGGAATGACTAGTATAATTTCATTTGATACGGAACTAAGAAGATCTTGTGCTATGGTGATCAAACATCTGATGAATATTTACAAAAATATAGAATTTATTTAAATATATAAATATTGCCTATGCCGTAAATATCTTTGCGTGAATATTTAACAACAATAATAATATTGTTGATAGAGCATTAACCAAATGAACAGTGAAGTTTGGAAGTCGCCGCACGAACTCCTCAACACGTTTTCGTGTGTGTATTTTTTTGCGCAGATCAACACCTGATTAGGGTCGTCCGCTGGCTGCAGTGGAGCAGGCGGGGGTGCGCGGGGGTGCGGGGCGGTGGGGGCGCGATGGCTATCTCGCTCGTAAATAAGGAGGCGCGGTGACAAGTGCGCCCATTAGGGACCGACCGGCGAAAAAAGGACATGTGACATCATATGTGTATGGTGTGCATACAAAGCGATATTTAAACTTCGTCTGAATTTTTCAAACCCATTGTTTAGAAAGAAAGCAAGAAAGTTTAAAGTTTACATGTCCTGTTAGAAACCTAACACTAACTAATAGTTTAACCACTGACGCTATCTAGATTAACTGACGTTAACTGTCGTAATGTTTATTGGCGGTAGCGATTACTTATAAGAACTGCTTGTAAGCTTGTTATTCTGTTATTCTGTTAGTCTGTTATAACTGTTATTCTGCGAGTGAGACAAGACATTAATTTACTTTTGTATTGGAAATGCCTTCTCCAATACAAAAGTCTATCGACTGAAAATTTTATACGGACCGCATCGTTGGTCGTGTTGGTTGTAAACGTAACTGGTGAAACGTGTATTAAACTCCTCTGCCTACTTCCTCGGCAATTATAAGTGTAATGTTATGCTTTAATTGGAAATGAGTTCACATTATCATAGTGAAATCATTGTGGGCATGAAGAGTCGCGTCCACGTGCCTAATGCAGGCTGTTTCATCTTGAATCGCGTTACCATGCAGCGGTGCTCGGCTGCTACAGCCCAATACAATTTAAAATTCTGTTATATTTGATCTATCGTGTAGCACCTATCATAATGCATATTTTCCGAAAATAAAATTACCTACTTTTTTGTTGACAGATTTTTCTGCCTACCGTATGCCTACCCATAAAACGAATTTATAGGAAATGTAAATTAAGTTGAAATAGCCATGGAGTACTGTATGCGATGTTCGTGGACTTGTACTACTGACTGTTATTGACTAGGACAGAGTTAGGTCCAAAGTGTAAAGACCAACTCTTTCATAGAAGTCAGGATCCGTTCGCATCTATAGTTCACTGAGAGTACCTACTCCTTTAAATTGCTTCCAGATTTGATTTCACTACAAGTTCAAGTGCAGAATTCAAACGCTATTGTGTTCACGAACTTTGGCTGTCCAGTTTAAAACGAGGATTATAAGAAGTTTCACAAATTTGTCCAAATTTAACAATATTCTTAAACTGATTTATTTAAAAAGCAAAATTAGGTCTGTAATTTCTGCATAGGTAGGTATATTTTACCACTTATATTCATGTCCCATAACAGAAAAGATGGTGAGCCTATTTCCATACACCGGGAACAAATCCTGGTCAAGAGCCACTACTAGAAATTTAAGGAAAAATATTTGAATAATAAATAAATAATAATTAAATAATAGAAAAGTCAATAGTAGGTACCCGAACCGAGATTTGAATCTTAGACCTTTCGATCCGGCAGTCGCGCTTGCAACCGCTCGACCAACGAACTAGTTTTAAGTATTGAATTCGAATTTTATTTAATTTAATCAGTCTTGTTTTAAAAACATTATATTGTTAGTACCTACCTGTTCAATTTTTCTTCAAGGACTTTTTACTTCGGGGGATCTAGTTTAGTCGAAATTTTTCATGGTCACCCTAGAAAAGGTGTCCCCAAAACCCTTAATTACATCTGTCCACTTATGGGTTTACGATAATGGGGCTCTTGATGGTTTTTCACAAACAACACGAAGTAAATGTTTATTCAATTAGATCGGTAGATAAAATTCCAACATTTCGGGATGTATTTATTATTTTTAATCAACTAAATGGCATGGTACGATGCTGGTACAGCAACTGTTCCAGGTCGCGCAGGTGAGCGAGCGGCGCCGCGACCTGCGCGCATGAAGTGCAACTGGTTATGGTTACAAGGATTTTGTAAGTGTTGTTACTCAGAATGACTATACAGTTTGCTTAGAATCGTTGCGCTAGTAGCTTGATTTCCAGTTGAACTTCAGTCTTGATTGAGTTTGAGCAATATAGTTTACTAGCAACGGCAAGGTCGGTTGCCACTTTCGGTCGCAACGTTGTAGGCTTGCCACTTTGTCGGTTTTATAGGCTCGGCGACATGATGATTTATACGTAACAGAATATTCAGCTGCACTTTGCAATCCCCAACGCGAATTACCATCGTGGGGATTACGGATAAAAACCCCTTTAGAGGATATCTATGTCCGGCAGACGACCGAGACAGGCTGATGATGATGATAATGATGAAACAGATTATGAAGAATGAAAGAGAACAAACCATTTCAATCAGTATTATCGGACTGTCGTCACAACTCCATTG
The DNA here is from genome assembly GCA_018245575.1 of Jemadia suekentonmiller. NCBI lineage: Eukaryota > Metazoa > Arthropoda > Insecta > Lepidoptera > Hesperiidae > Jemadia > Jemadia suekentonmiller. Next base: position 7,808 of record DWDU01000603.1, on the reverse strand, counting down.
ATGTAAAAGAAGTCATGAAGAAAAAGACCTCGAATAGGTTCGAAACTACTACGGCTATGCTAGCAAAACATACAAGAGTTAAGTCAGTGCATAATTGGAACATGCTTGAATTTTTTTATTTCATGTGTAGCTACTGGTTCTTGCAGTGGAATTAAACCATTCGTACTTTAGATAAGTAATTTAAGCGTAAGTAAGAAAACGCATCGTCCGAACATGAAAGTGGAAATACTTTTAAATAACATAAATAGATATCGATACAAAGATGAAGATTTCATCCGTCCGTCGCGGCGGTGGCGAGCGAGCGAGTAATTAAATGCAAGCGTTTAGAGATAATTCCTGTAAACGGTGGCGCGCCGCCGCCGCGGCCGTCAAAGGGAAATCCTAATTAAATACTCGTACATCACCGTCACTCGGGATTCAAACCCGCTAAAACTGATTCCGGAGATATTACTAAGTACTCTCATCTTTCTCACTAATCCAGTAAATCAATATATTACGAAAGCACATTGCAAACGAATATTCCATATGTCATTTTAGTATGTCCATTAGTAACATATAAACTATTAAGTGAATCACGAAGAAGCAAAGTTCATCTTATTGAAGTCCACATTCATCATTAGTGGAAGATGTTGCAACCAAGGCACTCCTTTGACACAATTGGCAACAAATACCTTGCACCTTAGTGCACATCTTTTGCAACAAAAACCTATCATTAATTAAACAGATAATCTCACTAATCACTCGCACCAACGCGTGATGCTTTCGAAAAACTGCAGTAGCTCCCGGGCCGGGCTCTATTCCGCAGTTTGTCATCCCGAATGCTTAATAAATTCCCTGTCATCGCGTCCCCGCTCTCCTCGCGTCTCGCGACTATTCTTGGATCGGAACTTTTTTTTCTCCTGCAGACGCTACACTTTATTTTTTTCCATAAAAGTTCCCGAATAAATCTCTGTCTATTGAAACGAATGGCGAAGAAATTGAATAATATATTATTATGGTTATTTTTATGGCGTTATTTTTGTGCCGTTAATGAACATTGAGTTTAACGTCAGCTGAAAAGGATTTAAGTTTGACTGTGGGTAAGATAACTTTATTAGTAGTATTCGGAATATTAATAACAGAGTAGAAAAGAAAGGTTAGGTTGGGAACTAAGTTATTTTAAGAGAAGTTATAAGGTGATCGCCTCATTGGTCGAATGAAGGATACGTCCTGGGTTCGATACTCGGGTTGGATACAATGAGATTTTTTTAACTTAGAGTATTTGGTAGCACCGAGTCTAGATATGTGTATATATATAATGGGATTAACTCGTATTCCATGATGGGGCGTAAAACGTCACTGGTGCATCGTGGAAGTGTAGTTAGTAGGTACCTACCCGTTGCGGGACATTGCATAATAAATTTGTGAATTAACTTTAGGATTGTCTGTGCTATGTGGTGGTTATGTCAATATGATCATAATAACAATAATATCACGTTAAAATTTAAAATTCCTGTTATCCGTCTGAATTGATGTATCACTTTTGTCAGATGTGCATTTACTTTTAGTTTTCACGGTAGAGGCGAAGTGTTCATTGAAGTTTTTAATTTCATATTTCAGTACCATCTACCCTCACGAAATTAAATGTATTTAATGAACGTGTGATTTATAAACGATATTTATCTTATAAAAATATTCTCAAGCGAGCTGTCAGCTTGTCGTTTCCATTTTCATCATGAAATGAACAAAAAACAACTTGAAACAAATCTTATTAAATCTGTCGGGAAACGTTCAACACGCATAGCAGCGTACCTTCTCCTTCTCCTTTTCCTTCACAAAAACATAAAATATGTCAGTCGGGAAGCCACAAGCTATGCAACGCGCGATTTATATCTCAGGATTAGTGGAGCAGCAGGGAAGGTATAATAGCTGTCGCGAGTGGATTATCAACTGTTAAGACTTCCAGCCACATGCCGCTTGGGAAACTGTACAGATGTAGGTAACACACATGAAGTATTCGTTTTATTAACAAATAGAAGTCCCAGAGCGGTGCGCACGTCGCTCGTTCTTAGGGAACTGCAATTAAATTACAAAAAAAAAACGTAACATCACGCCTGTAATCCCCGAAGAGGTAGGCAGAGGAGTGTAGAACACTCCCACTATTAAATTACAATAGCCAGTTAATACCACCTCATTTACAAGCATTTAGTAATAAGGTTTTACAAGCAACTTGTACGAACTGAACTGAATCATTAAGTCACTTGTCACGATAGTCACTTGTCACTCCTTGCTCGCTCGTACCTCTCATTACTTAATTGTCTGCCTACCTCGTCGGGGATACAGGCGTGATGTTACGTAGAAAAGCTAAATTGTTACCAGCGCAATATAACTAGGTCTAAACATATCCTCAACATATTCTATCATAAATGTGTATACAACACTAATTCCCTTACGAGGTAGGGAGGGTGCAATAAAATTTCTCATTTTTGAACAATATAATAAAAACTGAAAATTTACACATGTAAATAAAGTAAAAAAAAATAGTTAAAATTGTCATCGTAATGGGAACCGGAAGAGGGCGCTCCGGTGGCGCCAACGTTTCGAATCTTGGAGATGAAGCGTGACAAACGTTGACATGTGCTATGAATTACTTCGAAATGATTTTGGAAATTATCAAAATCAAAGGAATGATGAATAAATGAATGTTTATTTATATTAACATCAATGTTAGAGACCATTAGTAATTAGGTACGTATATTTGCTTTAGACAAACTTTTTAATGACTTCTTCCCACCCCGCAATGTTGTACCGTTGTCGTTATTATGTTACTACGAATAATTAACATTAGTAATAGTATCATTAGTATAACACCACGCCAGGTCCTTTACAGGGTAGGCAGTGCGCACGGAGTGCCAAATACCTATCTCTATCATCACAGACCAGAGGTGTTCCTTCTACACATTCTTCATATTTATCGTTGATAAGATTACCGATTAAATTATTTAATTTATTTGAAGTATATTAAGATTACTGCATTAATTCATCAAATAGCACACTCTCTATTCCGTGAGATGGGTAACTATCCCTTTTGGGGAATATACGCGTGATGTTATGATCGTAACAAATCATCGAAATAAATAACGTTTTTAAAGAATATATCTACAAGGTCCAAGGCAAATAGTGAATAATAATGTGATTCGTAAAGTAATAAATGTGGCAAGTTGTGGCCAGAGACAGGCTAGATAGATTACTACGCTTAAGTATCCACTGTGATAAAATCGGTCTACGGATGGAGGCTTCGCTCGAATACCAACAAAACCCACAAACTGCGCCAATCACTGTTCATTGATACTATAAACCAGTTCGATACAAAATTTCAAAGACTGGACAAATCCAAACCGGAGCTACGTAGGATATATAAGGGTAGGTGGTAACTAAACAGCATATATGTAATTAAGTAATAAAAGAGACCAATAATCACTTATTTTGACGAAATAGCCCAGATACTGGCTGATAGAGGAGTCAGAAGGTATCGAAAGATGCACGTGTGTATGTAGAGAGCTATGCATGCAGAAGAATACAGATCGAGTTAACAGGCCTAGTTAAACCTCACCGAATTTTAGCTTTACACTTAAAGTGGCACCTTGATGGTCATTATGTACATCTACATGGCACTAGCCACGTAGAGATATCTGGTACACGGCGCCCTCTGACAACCTCATAAGAGATAAGTGGGCTTTGACAAAATACCATTCCGTAAGCGTTAACGCCAAACGATAACTTCAAAATATATGGAAATTATATAAGCGACCTAGCGTGATGAACCGTTTTGTTTCCGCATATTATGTCTTTTTCATACATTTAGACGTCAGCGTTTGGCGTTAACGCTTACGGAATAGTATTTTATCTAAAGCCCACTGAAGTGATGTCGTAATAAAGCTAATAATTGTCGATCGAAGGCGAGCGACGAGGGTGGTTTGTTTTAGAGAACAAATTGAAACTGCTAATCATGTAAGCAGTTATAAATCTCAGTTTATCTAAATTACAAATAGCCCGTTGTCCGGTAGCGGCGTTATCAGCGAACACGGGCTCCGTGGCCTCGCGCCAGCTCGTAAAGCGCTCCGTCCAGCGGCCGCTTATCTCGAAACTTCCGTTTATCGCTGTTCCCCTGGTAACCGACCGCGGTTGGTGTTACTTTTATTTATTGGAATTTGGAATGAAAGTTTTTTTGTGTTTTTTTTAATTAAATGTGTAGTTCCGAGATCTAGTGTAGATACCCAATCTATTGTAAACAGACATAATATGGACAATGTAATAATATGTGAAATATACCTACCTACGTAGGTAGAGTTATGGTTATTCTAAAAAAATACAACAGCACTATCGAGGATCTTGATATTTTTCTTTTCATAACCATAAGTTAATTGCTGAATTTTGTAAGACTTAAATAAAATCGAAAAATTTAGCGATTATAGTATCGTTCACAAACAGAATGTTTTATTGTAGGAGTAGATACGAAACACGCGGTCTCAAGCTGGATGGTCATCGGTGCTCATTATTAGTGAATTTACGGTTTTGGTGAGATTCTACTCGAATAGCACAAGATGTCTATTCGATGAGTAACATGAGTGGGTACGTGTTGCTACCTTCTTCGACGAAAGTACCAACCGTGTCGTGTCTTATAGATTCTTTGGGTACTATTGGTATTCTTTAAAAACGTAACTGATTGGCTTAGCCGCCAAATTCGATGAATTAAATTGAAGATAAGGCTACTTATTCATCTCACAATCGATTTAATAAGTTGCTTTCAATTAATAATCACGATATCAAAGTTAATTCGACTCTCGATAATTACCTACTCGTGCACGTTTTAGCATGTTGTCATTAAAATTGACATCGCAAGCTATTTAACAGTTTAAAGAAGAGCGTACATCGGTACACTCATTTAAAAGCCGCGTGAGTCGCATAAACAAAAACTACGTCGCACACACGAACAATGCCGCCGTCCGTTATCGGCCATCTTTATAATAATTACAAGTGACCGCGATGTCTCAATCCACATCGCGCGATCGCGAGCCCGAATCCAATTACAGTGCACCGAAATACCTTCGCACTGCCAGAAAAATAATTGTTCCATAAAAAATAAATTTAAAAAAAAAACAAGTGCCGCACAACCCTATCATCGACCAGTGGTGCTCAAATTAAACTGCGTCGAGTGCATGTACATTTGAGTCTAAATTCAATTGTAGTTCGTAAGGAGTGCTGCGTTTTGTTCCTTCTACTCGGCTCTCCCTAGTGGGCGGGGTCTGATCCCCTCCAGGAGCGCGCGCAAAGGGTGGGACGCGTCAGTCGCGCACCGGCGGTGGGGGATGACAGATGTCCGTCGGCGCACATCTCTCATATACGACACGATAGCGAATTCAATACACCATAAATATAATCTTCGAGATTCGAGGTGCGCGCGTTGATGGGCGTCGGGTCGACTTGCGTCCGAGAGAATATCGTTCTCGTTTTAATCGTTGTTTCCGTTCGGCAATTTGGCTAGCTATTTCAATCCCGTGACGTTAGTTACGTACAAACAGTTTGCCGTATTAATTATGAGCGCCCGTTGTGCTTCTAGTCGGCGCTCGTAAATTACACGCGGCGACGGTACGAAACAGACGTGATTTTAATAGTTCCGTCCAATAACACTGGAAATGTTGAACGATAAAGATGATTTGCTTGCTCGCGACAAACGTAACTAATTCAGACATCTCATCATGTTGTGTCTCTATCGTAATAAAGCGTAGTAATATTTGTTTTAGACCGGATCTAAATATACGATATGATAGAGTTCAGTGGGTTTCTGTAAAATTATTCATGTTGTATCTATGTATTATCAAGGCGAAAAAGATATTGTAGAGTTTGCAAATGCGACAACTATCGTGGCAAAAAGAACGCATTTAAAATGTGTCTTTAAATTTGTTATGAAATTTTAATACGTTAAAATCTCCATGTCTATTGTGATTGGTGTTCGAAGACACTGGTGGTTGCAGTAACCACCAGCAGGATGGTGTCGGAGTCATCTTCCTACCGTATAGGTGCAACTTGAAATTTCAGATAAAAAAATAAATTTCACTATATCCTCTGTAAGGGCGAGATTACTGTGAAAACTATTTGAGGAACACAACATGAAACGGAAGTGAAATAAATAAGTTAATAAATAAGTATAGATAGCCGCAAATGCTATAGATAATCAAACTCTACCATGGTACTGAAGTAATCTGTAAATAAGTGTAATGAATTAGAATATTTCTACATAGGAGCGGCCAACACGCACCTATGCTAGTCGAGCGCACTCGACTGGAATACTTAACGAGTGTAAACTCAATATATTTATATTGAAACAGATCTTCTTATCGTCTTTTTAAAATTCAATTTGTTCCCGTATGCTCTGATTTACATGTCAACATGTTATTAACTTAATTCATGTTGAATGTTAATGTCACTTTTAGACAAACAAAGATAGGTAAGTAGCTATTGGAAGATTATGAAGGTAACTGCGGAAATATAAGTCTTTATGACATAGTATAAATTTTTTGCTTAGAATAAATAAGTCAGATCTGTAAGGATAGAGACACTCAGCGCTCCCTGCGAATTCCCTAAAGGACCTGGTGTCATAATATCGTAATAATAAAAATAATTTTTCTTATCGATGTCCATTGCGACACCATAAACACGAAAGTGACTGTGTATTTGTTACGATGTCGCAAATACATTAAAATCCATTTTTACTTAGGTATGGCTATGTTTTGAACTGTAGATGTTTTTGTGATAAACACCTAAAAGAGCTAAATGTGTAATCAGATATGAGTAGGTATAATATAAGTAGGTATGCTCTTGTACCTAAATTTCCGTCCAAATGTAGTTGCGCGTAACTTTGTTGAATAACACTAACATCATAAGTATTATATTACCTAGTCAATTACAAGCCTTAATAATTATTCCATATACGAAACCTTATTTACTATTTTATTTATACAAAGACGTCTCCTTAGTCACTATATATTTTAAGATATGTGATTTTATAAAAAAGAGCTCCAACTTCCGAAATAATCGATTCAGAAAATTGGTTTCATATTCAAATAAGATAATGGTTGCCTAGCGAAACAATTCAACGCGGAGGCTACATCAGAAGGAATGTAAAAGGGGTAGGCTTCACCCAGTAGAGAACGCAGGGCGGACTTCCGGCGGAAGTGGGCGGAGCGACTCCGACGCCATTTTGCAGACACTACGCATGCGCTCCGTTAGTTCCCGTTTATATTATGGAGGTAGGACGCCCGTGGGAATTCCATAAATCATAACATTTAGGTATAAAGAAAGAGTAAAGTAATAAAAAAGGTATCAAATACATGGAGTAAGAAATCTTTGCAAAAAATGCTATAGTTCTCTCATGGGTAGCCGGTCGCACTTGATGCATGGCGCTCCAAGTTGGTCCTTACGGGTAGTATCCACATCTGTATCAGAGTTTAAATAAAATAACCCGTCCTATTTAAGGATTAGTCTAAACTTATATCTTATTTTAACTAAACTGTAAATTTAAATAGTTAAAACTACTGTCTTATTATTTTGGGAAGTTCTTTCTGATTTGTCCACGGGTTCCATTGAATACCTAAATATATTAGAGTTTTTGACGGTAAGAGGATTGACTTCTCGTAATTGACAATCCATCCTAACCATTCTAGAGTCTGAATGACTATTCGTCTGTGCTCCAGTAACATGCGCGCGCTTTGGTGAGCGACTAAGAAATCGTCCAAGTAGACCAGAATTCGAATGCCCCTTCCCCTGAG
>DWDU01000602.1:0-17938 GCA_018245575.1 Jemadia suekentonmiller | reverse complement strand
TTTATTTTGTAACATGTAGAAAATATAATAAATTGTAAACAAACTTTACAATTATAGAGTTTATGACAACACCTATAAAAACGTTTTGTTTTCGGCATTTCTAAAACCAATCACATTGCACAATGTTCCTCGGTAATTGGGACTCATTTATTGTGCAATTTTTTTACGTTCAATTAAGTAATTATTTAATTTCATCAGTTTTTAATTTTAGTGGAGTAATCTTAGCGTAGGCTACGCGATTTTGTAACACAACTGTTAGAGACAACGGGGTTCAGCCCAAAACGGACAAGTTGAATTTTTATATAGATCGACGTAGAATTATAATGAAATAAAATACACAATAACAGCACAGATTTATTTTACCCCTTTTTGTTAATAAATCTAATTATTTAATTACTTTCAATGTGAGATCGTAGTGCATTAGGTTCGGAAGGTGGCATTTCTCCTCTCCTGAATTCTCTGAGCCCGAAGTCCGCCAGCTTCACCACCCAGCGCGCGTCCACTAAGCAGTTGGAAGGGCGCAGCGCCCCGTGGTACTGGAGTGGTGACTCATGGATGAAGGTCATTCCCTGCACAATTTTTTTCTATTCCATTAAACTTTGAAGCGTTGCAACTTTGCAAAACGTTAATAATTTCCAAAACGAGTTTGTTTCAATTAATTATCTTAGTACTTACACGTCAACAACTGTTTAACTATGTATTGTAACATAGACTGAATAAAGCATTTGAATATGAATTTGTATACTTGGATTTGTAAAACGTTACTAATTTCAAAACAATGATTCTAGAGTATTTTAATAAAAAAAAAAATTTAAGGTATATTTTAAAATAATTAACAATGAACAAGCTTCATAAAATAACGCACCCGAATAATATCACCAACGAGCGACGCTATGAACATGTTGTCGAGCTTGATGTCTTCGTTCTCTAGAATGTCCTACAACCGTAAAACATTGTTAAACAAAAAAAGCTCAAAACCAATTTATAACTATGAGATCTGATCTTTAATTTAAGCTAAATCAAATAAACTGTAGTTTGCAAGATACGATAAGTGCAAGAACAATAATTTTTACTCCGAAACCAAGTGGGTGCCTTTTAATGGTGCAGACTAATACATGTCTTAGACTTATCTAGTCACATTTCTATCTCATTTTTATAAATCTAGGATAGTAAATCAAGTTAAAAGATCACCTTGAGACTCCCTCTCGTGCAGTATTCGGACAGCGCGCACACATTTGGGGGTTCAATGCACGCTCCTACGAATCCGTTCACGTTGTCGTGCTGAAGATCACGCATCTGTTCAGAAACGGAAATATACAACGAATTTGAATTAGTCATCTATAAGACTAGCTATGCTCGCGACGTTGTCTGCGTGGAATTCTGTAATAGCCGGAGCAAACAGGCAAATAGACGGGCAATAATAGTAAAAAATGTTATTTTGGTACATGTATCCTGTATACGTTCATATACATTTAGTAAAAATGGGTTATTTCGTGGTAATTACATAAAAATATCAGTAGTAGGATCTAAAGTTCGAGGGGTTAGCATTCATAGCATTCATTAGGTTTTCAATGAAAATTACAATAGGTACAGTTTATTGCTCGACATCGGTAAGTCAGTATAAATGTGCGTTACTTAGTTACTAAACAAAGCCTTTAACAGTAATATATTATTTACCAGTCCACGAAATTCGTCTAGAATACAAATAAGATAATTTATTTCTATCAACATGTGTCTTCAACGTAGGAGAAAATTTTTCATTTTGCGCTTCACTGAATCTCTGATAAAGGTATTGTTGCCATAAGCTCCCTTTTCGGATGAGCTCTGGGACGGATCCTGCGTTATTTTCTTAACCTTACCATTAGGAAAACTTTGTGGCCACTTAAAGTTTTGTTCCTCAGTTTGTTATAAGTTAATATATGATAGGTAGTTTGTGAGTTGGATTGAAGGTATATATCGTATGTAGGTAAATACAATATTTATTTATACGATATGGTTTAAAGAGTAACACAAATGATAGAACCTGTTGGATTTATGTTGGGGATAGGAATGGTGTTGTAAGGAGAATGCACTGATATAAAAGGTATTACAGTTTAGCGTTCAGACTTAACTAATGCATCTGCAATCGATTTTAAATAGTACTTTTGAGGTGTAAATGTAGTATAGACTAAGTATTGATAGTGACTAGATAACGTGAAGAACGGAACGGGTAAAATTAAGGCAGAATTAATAAAAAATAGTTTATCGAAACGTAATAAATGTTGACTAAGTAACTTATAATATTAGCGTCGTTTTTCACATACGTACGAGTACCTAATATTTTATTATGAACTAAGTAATAAATGTCGACTAATCACCTTCTTTAGACAGTTTTTGGCATATAATTGGAATTTGGAATGCAATGTTCAATTTATTAACTTACAATTTTAAGTTCCTTCTTGATCTCCCTGCTGATGTCGATGTGGTGTCTGCGCACGCGCTTGACGGCCAGCAGGCGGCCGCGGTAGAACGCCACCTCCGTGAATATGGCCGAGTAGCGGAAGTCTAAGTCGGGGTTGGAGCTCAGCGACACCTGGCTGGACCGTCCCCCGCCAGTGCTGCCGCCCTTCTCCGTGGCGATAGCATTAGTGGAGCTCGCGTTCCCGATCACACTGCTATCTTGCTGGAAAAAATCAGCTCTGACCAATTTGCTTTGAACAGCGTGGCTTTGAAAGAATCATTTCTTTATGCTGCATCGATGTTTGTCTTCTAAATTATAAATTTGAACGTAGAATCGGAACGGTACACTGGGAATGTGTAGTAATTTTATATAGACACGACCATACACAACTAGGCATGCAAACAACATTTATAAGTTCCGTTTACCTACTCAGTTTGTTGGTGCGCTGTTCGTCGTCCGGCAGGTGGAGATCCCGGAAGTCTATCTTCCACAGCAGAGAGTCCAGCTCTTGCTCGTAACGCCAGCCGCGGTACAGAGCGAGGGCAGCTAGTGCTAATAGAGCCAAAGTGCCACCCGAAGCCCCCAGCGCCCACGCTCCCACATGACCTAACACATAAAACATTTCAGAATTAGTCGGGTTCGTGGTGAGTTTATACCACACAGACTGAATAATATTTAATTAGGATATAAACACCCGTAAAAACTATTTTAACTGTCCTATTAGTTGAGGGTAAAACTCTCACTATGAAAGACTAATTTGCAGAATAGCCAAAACGTGATTAAAATTTATCCCGCGATAAGACCTCCGAGATTTCCTGTTAATTAATAAAGTGTAGACTTAACTTTTATTTACGCCTTTGTACCCAGAGATACAATTCAGTACCAGATACCGTAAGGAATATTGAAAATAATAAACTAACAAAGGAAAGTTTAAAACTTGTTTGCACCATAAATGATTTTTCAAATTCTCGTAAATTAAACCGTGAAGCTCAAATAAAGTCCCACAAAATTTATTAACGTAGAAAATAGAAAATTTAATATCAAAATAGAAAAGGTTACTTAAATTAGATATAATTTACGACGAAGCAAACTATATAATAACACAAAGGCGTTAAATGTTAACAATTAACGTTTCAATTGAATTTCTAAGCTCGAAATATGACGGGGTTCTTCAAAGGAAATGTTACAAAATGGGCTTGGAGACGAATCAAAGCATTAAATTGGATAAAGGAAAAAGCCGGGCCAGGCAAACACAGCCTTGGAACGTTTACAATGAAAACACGACGCGCTATAGTTCGGGGCGCTTCGGATAATAGAATCGTGTTCTCGTCGCCTTTTCTCTTTCATTATTTGTAAAACAATGTACCGAATTCGCGTTTACTTATACCGAGGCGTTTCAGTAAAAGATATGCAATTTATATTTAATAAATATTTAATCAAATTCCCTGTTAGGTGATTAAAAACCTATGTAAATAAAATGTATCTAGTCTTTCTTTAATTCGATTCCAAAAAATTTACATGAGTTAGATGAAATGTCTCATTTGACTTTGGACTCTCTTTCAGGTTTCCGGATACAAATTTATATAGCTGTCGTGATATAGATAGAGGGCACTATTGTACGTGTAGGCGTAACTATACGCGTTAGTTTCATCTCTAATAAAACGTAACATTCAGCATGTAATCTTCGAAAAAGTAGGCAGTGGACTGTAGTACACTCCAACGTTTCACCGGTTAGATAAGTAGGTATGTTTACGTCATACCATGGAGTAGGTAGGAGGTGAGCCTATCGCCATACACCGGGTACAAATCCAGACTCCGAGCCGCTACTAGAAATTCTAAGTTAGAAAATCCCAATAGCACCCGAACCCGGTTTTGAACTCGATCAACGAACCAGTGAACAATTTAAGTAAAATATCTATGTAGTAATTGAATAGTTTAGGAACACTCGGGAACGTAGATTTTAATGTTTTAAGGCTGTAAATACGTGCGTATTATTGCGTATCTTAATTATGAATAAATTTTCCATCATATCATTTTATATCTGTAATTGAGAAAGTTTTATACATAATTTAGAAGTTTGGTCATAACCCTTTCCTATTAAAAATATTTACGCTTCAAGTTTTCTAAAAAGTTGAGTTGGCTTTAGCCGGGAGCAATTCAAACCAACTGGTGCTTTATCCCTTGTTATAATATAAACACAATGAAAAATTATAAAGTAACTGAATTGCTTAATCACTTCCAAGCATACTTAAATTAACTTTAATTTTAATTTAAGCTCCTGCCTTAATGCCTGCCTCTTCAGGACTACAGACCTGATGTTAAATATTTTTTAATCGCCTACAACTCACATTTTAAATATATTCTAAATGTAAGTATTTAATTTATCGAAGTCTGTCGAAATTTCGTGGACATTTTATTTATTATTTGGTTATGGAAACTTGGAGAAACCAACAACAGAAACAATTAAGTTGCGGATGGACGTATGGCCTCCGCGTACTGTATTAAGCAATATCCTACGTCAACAGGTTTTACTGGTAGAGAAGTAAGAGTTGTATAATGATGAGCTAATATATTGTTAATAACCTTGGGAAAAGCCATATCCAGCAGTGGCACGATAAAGGTTGATGTGATGACGATCACAATATTAAGCCATGCATGCTTATAGTCTAAATCAAACTTATTCTCTTTTGGCTGTTACTTTCAGGAAAGTAAACTTTCAAAGTCCAAATATTGAAGGCCTTAAAAGACGACACAAATGCATTCAGCGCTAATTCAGTTCGCCTTATATACTTCTATGCTGAAGAATTGCCGAAGGCAATCCATATAACCCAAGTGATTTTTTAGAAAGGTAATAAGAGGAACATTAAGCGGGAGTGACGCGGCGGGCGGCGCGCGGCGTGCGCCCTATGGCCGCCGCTTCGCACAGCTTGTCACCAGTTCTTAACGACGCTTTTACGATATACACCCAACCCGCTCATTGTCGTTTACAAAACCTTGTACTTAATGCTCTGCCAGGCTCCCGACCTTTTCCTTTTTTAGATCCTTCTCTCTTTCTCTGGGCTGACCATTTCATTTACCGTTTATATACGTTACATTAGGATAAGGCGAGTAAACTTTTCATGGCCACTCTTGAAGTGCTCCGTGTTCGTGGTATGGCGTCAGCCGAGTTATTTATAAGCATTTTACATGAGAGTACGCATTAACATAAAAATGTTTTACTTACTGACACATTTTTCGCCTCGAAATCCGCACGGCGGCTCGGAGAGCGGGGCCCGCCCGCCGGGCCATTTCATCTCTCGAAGGAGCCTGACTTCCTGTCGGTAAAAACAGACTTAATGAAATAACACACGTAACTAAAATATGTGGCATGGTACTAAGTACCTATAACTTTCAAGTTTTATTCTGTAGAAATACACATCTGATCCATTAAGAATTCCGCCCAGTGTTAGAATTTCTTTCTCTATTTTATTTTGGTCCGTAATTCACTGGTCGTGTAAGTGGGTACTCCTTGTGTGTATTAGGAGTCTACATATTTTTATTCTAGCCAGGCAAGGAATTCCTAACTTCGTACATAAGATTTGCTACTAGTAATATTCATTCGTAGATTTCTTTTATGAATGTATTTATGTGTATTCGTTTTAACAAAATAAATACTTTATAGTATAAATCTATAATAATAATTTTGCTTCTTTCATTATTCATGCAACAAATAATTGCTTATACAGCATAATTAATTAATGTAAGTAACTTATAATTCTGATCGAATCAGAAAGCGTATTTTCCCATATATTCGCGACACGCACGCCATTAACTGATCAAAACGACAGTTTCCAAGAATAAAATTCTGTTTATAAATTATCGTAAAGAATTCCTTTTATGTTTACGTGTTCACATGTCGTTTATAGAAACAGCTGTGACTCAGTTCTGAATCAGATTAACATTCACCTGTGTCTCATGTACAACGAGCTCAAACAAACCGGTATTGAGCAAGTTAATTAGCTTTTTGTCCAGTTTTGCGAGACAACCGAAAAATCTTAATAGCAATCGGTGACAGTGCAACAGTTCAAAATGAAAGGAATTATTTTCAATGAGGATGCAATAATAATATGTTTGAAATGAAAGGAATTATTTTCATTGATGATGAAATAATAATATGAAACGTAAGTAACTTTTTGATCATCGTAAAAATGAATATATTTGTATATTTATAATAATATGTAGAGAACATGGAATGAAAAATGAACAGAGAAGTAGGTAATTAAGGCGGTCGCATCTTATGGTTCCCATGTTTTTAAGTTCCTACATGTCGCGTTGTAATTGTCCATCAGCTGCAGTAACTGCTTACCAACATTTCAACTGTTCACATTTTTATAACGTAGAATAGTAGATTGTATTATTACAAGTAGGTATACAAAAATAAAAATATATCTTTCAACTAAGCACCAAGTACCTACTAGCGTTGAAGTTGTTGCTGGAACAACAAAATGATTATTATGATGAATTAAACAAAATGAGTATAAAACGTGTATCAACTGTATATGTATGTATGTACATTATTATTGATGTAAGTGTTATTAGTACCGGTGCAAATTTGTGTAACACGCCGAGAGGGTAGAGCCCCGGCGGCCGACTCGGCTCTACGGACAACAATGTGTAGTTACCCTCCGCGTCACCATTCTCGTCCATATGTACCCAGTACCTGGTATTAACAGATAACATCAGTTGTCTATATATTTGTCATTACATAATAACATAACTTGAAATCGTATTTTAGTTTTAAATATTATCGTTATACTTTCACTCTAGGTGCATTACGGTGTGAGCTGAGAGCACCGAGTGCCAGGTATCTCTATCCTTACTAAATCGACGTACATTGTGTTCTTTTAATTTTTAAATTATGTTTGTATAATAAGTAATATAACACTCATTTATGTGTACAGTTATAATTACAACATTAGTATAAGTTAATGATAAACAGGTACATAAAAATATGAGATACGTGTATAACAACGTTTAAAAAAAAACTCGCTGTCGCTGGAAGCGATTTTTTTTTGTACACAGTACGTACGTGACGTATTTTTAATAACCCTCCCATGGTCGGAACGTTCTACGAAATTTACGACCACTATCGCATGTTGTAGCGCGATCGCGAACGTTGCGGACATGTTAATGCGCGCCACAGACATAACAACGTTTACGTAAGTTACGTAACGACGAGACGCATGTACGTATGTACGTACGGTTTCATTCAAACGGCGTCTAGTGTATTGACATCATAATAGTTTCGCGTTACACGCCTGCCACTTATCAACGCGTTTGTAAAGAATCTTATTAGCATAAATATATTGTGTGTACGCATTGTGATTGGTTGAAGCCAATCGTTTACCAGAAGGATAAGAACAACCCGTGCGCGATCACTTAACGCGCGTGCGAAATTATATGTGTATGTGAATAATTAAATATAACTTTAAATAAACGCTTTGAATACTTATTTATTTGTCCTTTTTATTGAAAAAAAAACGTAACTAACTTAACGTCACAGATGTAGACCCTAAACAGGTAGACAGAGGAGTGTAGTATACTCCCACGTTTCACCAGTAACGCTTACGTCACACTATTGAATATGTGGTGAGCCTATTGCCATGAGAAGAACTCCACTGAATTGAACTTCATGAGAAGAACTGAGAAGAAATCCAGATTCTGATCTACTATTAGGAATTTTAGGTTAAAAAACCCCTATAGCACCCGACTCGGGGAAAGATCCCAGGAGCTTTCGAGCAGTAATTGCGATTGTAGCCACTCAACCAACGGCGGTCAATTGAAATAGTGTTATTTTCTTTTTAACGATCTCTTGTTGGTAGTAGTTTTTCTTCTCATTGTACAAGTAGAGGTGTCTAGTTATCGCATACGGGTTGTATGTAATGAGAGTACTCACATTAAATTATTTCACTTTAACCTGTCAATGTTACCTTAGAATTTTTGTAATATATATATTAAAAGGTTAAATAATGTCTATTTTACAGGGCGAGACGTCTTTGTCAAAAGACAGTTTTTAGACAAATTTGGTATTGTAATTACACTTTGAATCATCCCTACTTTTCTTGGTCTGTTATCGACAAATTTAGTTAGGTAATGTATACGTTCCCTCATTTCCTTAATATGTTACTTTCAGTTTGGCATTGTTAAATAAAATATACAAAATAAAATAATATAATTATAATAATTATAATTATTATATTTATTTATAAATAATAATAATATTTATTATTAAATAATAATGTTTCCACTAATCTGTACAAATTATTGGGTATATAAAAAGTTCAGTAAAATAAATTAGACTTTATATAAAAAATGAAACGACAGATTAATAAATGTTTGCTTAGTCAGAAGTCGCCGAAACCCTCGTGTATGTATGAAGAGAGCGATGAATGTAGAAGCGTGGCAAGATTATAAGGATAGAGATATGTATAACTCGGTGCTTTCTGCCTTTCCCGTGTGGGACCTGGCGTGAAGATAAGTATGAACGTATGTATGCTTAATTTGTGCTATGGATCAATAAACGGGATCTTAAAAATGACTATAAATTTAAAACTATATTAGGCGTGTGTCCATCACAGTACGAGTGACAAAAGATTGTTCTGATTTCAAATCTAAACTGAACATTTCCAACTCTACTTTTGGCACTTCATGAATAGCGAATTTGTTTTCTACATGGCCAGAGCGTTGTAGACATTGAGTAGAATAGTAATATCGGGTATAATTTCAGACTAATATAACCATATCAAATTCATCTGGCTGTTTTTGTGCCAAGTTCGAGATTATAATTGGACATTTGCTAAAAGTGCAGACGATTGTATGCAATAGAAAGATATTAATATACCTACATAGCAACTGAAGTAAATACGTCAAATGACTTACCCCATAACGCTGCGGTAACTGGTGTTTCTCATGCGGGCGGCCAGTGCGCGTCCGTCTCGAGGGCCTTCCCCGGTCCTCAGCGCGTCGAGCAGGGCGCGAGCGTACACCCACACGGCGTCGTGCAGCCACGCCGCTTCCACTGGTATCTGATTATCCAATAGCTTAATGTGGCTGTGTTTTAATGAAAAAAAATTAACAAACGAGCAAATGGCGATTACACAATTCTGCTCTCGCCTATCGATTCCAGCCGGCTACGAATTGGGCCATTGGTGTCAGTTAGTAGACTTTATTATTAAGACTTTTAGGCAGTTAATGTTAATTGCTGGAAATAAAAGAATTTCAACTATTTAAAAGTCTGCCAGCTCGCATTTGGCAAGCGTGGCAGACTATGGTTTTAACTCTCTCATTCTGAGAGGACACCGATGTTCCAACAGTGGAACGATAATAGGGTCAGAAAAAACTACTTAAAATATACTACAAAAAAGTGAACAATCCAAAATAACATGCATTTGATGCTGCCACTACACTCAATTGATATCTGAAACTACTCCAGTCTGAGTAACATATCAAGTTGCTTTGTGTTCCTTCAGCGAAGTGTATTTCAATATGTTGATATGAAAAATACATCTCTGATTCTTCAAATCTTGGACTGAAATCTAACAATTTATTGCTTAATCCTTTGTTTGTAAAGTATAAAAATAATTAACTCACATGGTCATCACAACATAACATACTCAAATTATTCATAATTATAATGATTTTGTTAAGATCATTAGTAGCAGGGCGGGGTAAAATATCTCGATACCTTGTCATTATCTTAAGATATGACTAATTAGTTGGTTGTAACCGGAAATTGTTGTAAATGTTGTTAATTGCCTTTACAAAGTATTTTTTTAACATTCATTAGGTATTTAGATCGACACTCGCACCGTTATCAATCATCCGGTTATTTGAGAAGCTAGAGACACGATACAAACTGGCTGTGCCAATTTCCTCCTTTTTACTTGTATGATGAGATTTTACAAGCTAAAATTAAAATACAATAATAGCTAGCAGCAATAGGAAAAGGCGTACGTACATAACAATGCTATTGTTATTATAACAAAAACTACTATTACCTAATATTGATTAAAGTCTAAAACCAATACAATCTTAGTCTTTCACAACCATCCAGCTTTATAACTAATTCTACTCTAAGAAACATTTAAATAGATCCAATCGCTACTTAGTCCGTTTCACGACGTACACAGCTTTAGGGTAACGGAACATTCTGAAGTGCCTAACTTTGTTTTATTGTTATTCGCCTTGATGACCCAATTTTGTTTATTACGTCACTTAAGGACTTGACTGGTTCATCATTTTTGTTTCTTGCCCCTAACTCATTATCAGGCGACGGTATAATTTTTTTTCAAATCCGTTGATGTGCATTTATATTAATATTTAGGAATGATATATATACGAAATAATCAAGGGATTAATACGATGGGCTATTTATAATTGTAGAGCATGTCGCACGAAAATTAATTAGTAACGCTTTTAATAGGTCGGCAACGCGCGAACTCGAATCTTGAATGCAAATAAGACGCTGGACGCATTTCAGCATTTTCTCTCGACGCCACTTAACATATATTTTCCTCTTTATTTTATTGGCGTATAGTACCTACAGCTACTGGAGTCTATTTCTTCGTTCGCTATACATTTTACCTCTATTCCTGAAGATTTGACTATGACAATGTCGTTTGGTATTAAGTTCGCCCTTTGCTATAGCTTTATCATAAAGGTATCATAATATATAAAAGGTTAGTATTGTAAACATTTTAAAAATATCAACTCACCACTTTCCCAGCACCGAACTGAATTAATGGGTTCGTGAAGTTGAATGGTGGCAACTGAAGTCTTCTGTTCACTTCTCTGGCGAAGACTGGGTAGGAAGGAGAAGGTGATGGTGTGACCGCTAAGTAAGACCGGAAGGCTTTTATGGTCCTCGCTTCAGGTTCCTTACGGAGAGGGCCAGCGAGGTAACGAATAGCCTCGTCTGGCTCATACTTGTCAACGTCCACTCCGATAGCTGCATACTCACCTATCAAAGATGGACGTAATTTTAGGCATGTTGTTTCACTAAATAATATAAAGAACGTTAAAGGCTAAGGATTACTTGAAATGCAATGGTTCCCACATACCAGGTAATCGGACAGATGATCACCACGTAGGCATTTGCCAAAAAGTGAAAACGGCAAAATGGCGTTAACCAAAAAAGGCGGCGGTAAAGTACCTATGTTTATAATTAGATATTTTCACTCAGAAAATGCTACAATTAACCAATAAATGTTTGAAAAAATGTTAATGTCTCATAGGAATGTAAATGTCAATGTGTTCATTTGTGTTTCATCTATGTTATACATTATAAAAATGTTTAGAATTTATTTTCTTTTTTTTTCTACCTTTCTCTGATTAATGTAACAGCAGCACTTTGATACTCCGCCAATAATAGAAACCACAAGATAAATTTTATGGAGAGTTGGTGATATTTCAATAACTTAAGTAACTTTCCTGTCTTGTGCAATGTAAACAAAGCCTTTACCGACATTTATTGGGTTCCTTACATTTACTTCACCTTTTTTCTCACTGTAATGTTTTATTTTTGGTTTTAGTCAATTTCCATATTTACCGTTAATATAACGTTGTAATAATTCTAAAATAAGAATAACTAGAATTTTTTTAATTTTGATTTTCTTATAGTGGCTCGGAGTCTGGATATGTGCCCTATTCCATAGAGGGACGTAAACGTAACTGGTGAAACGTGGGAGTGTACTGTCCTCTGCCTACCTCTTCGGGGATTACAGACGTGATGTTGCGTTTAAGAATAACCTTCTTTAAATTCTTTAACATGATGGCATTGATTATTGTACTCTCCTGGAATGAGATTTTGCCGGATGGTCACATTTTATATAAATCATTCGAGTTAGTACGCGTTTTTATATCTGTTAATATACTAAAGCCTTTTAAATTTCCTCACCCGATGAATTAGCGTAAATACATTGTATAAAACAAGGATTATAGATAATAAAAAAAATTCTAAGTCGACGGCTAGTTGTTTGCTCGTGATTAAAGTAATCATATTGAAATAAAATAAAATTTGAACCGAATATTTTAAATCAGTTTAAATGTACGTTTGAAATATTTATCTAATTAACTAAAATACGAAGTAAAAGAAAAAGGCTAGTATCAAAATCTGTTTTGTATTCAAAACATTATTTCGATATAATAATAAAAGGGATTAAAATTAATGAATCCTTACAAATAATGCATTCCTTAAGTTCAAATACTTGATCACATATACAAGTCAGACATAGTAATGATCGCCACAAAACTAAGTACAATGAACTAAACAGAGCAGAACACCACATCAAAACAAGTGAACCGTATCAATCTCTATACGAGAAGAACGAACTACGTTTATAGCTGACACTAAAAAGGATTCATAAAAATCAACATCCGATTGAATTTCAACTTACTATGAAATATCGCAAATGTTTGGTGTGAATTGAGTCTGTAAACAGCTGCTGCCAACACTGGCAAGTTAACATATGACTGATTTCGTCTTTACGTAAGTGATGAGTGAACTATACCTATATGTATGGGTATATATCTAGTCAATTTCTAGCCCTCACATTTTCAGTGATGTTTATAGTATTTCGCAGATAATGAAAATACTGGTATTCGTTAACATGTTTGCTATACGAATTGTGTGAAAGTTTTCTTAGTCTATTTTGTACTTTTTTTTGTTGTCACCTATACCCTGGAAGAGATACCAGGTTAAGTGGGGTTTTCAACACAATGCAATCGTTTGGTATTGATATAACGAAACGTCACGTCTATAATTCCCGTAGAGGTAAGCAGCGGTGTGTAATATAGATACTCCCACGAATCATTCACATCATGAAATACGAGGTGTATTTATTGGCATAAACTCCGAGTCACCATTAGAAAATTTAAGTTAGAAAAATTCAATAGTATCCGACCCGGGATTCGAACTCAGGACCTCTCGGTCGGCAGTAGCACGTGCAACCGCTCTACCAACGAGGCAGTCGTATGTAAGTATTGACATATATACGAGTATATATTGCATCGTGAACTAATTGATTTAATGTTTTATTATCCTTATTTGTCACAACTCAATCAATTTTTACATACCTTTCTTAAATTTGTGAAATAAAAACGATGTGAATTCGCAATAAAATATTTGTATGCAGATTGTGTTTTCATGAGCATGATACTGAATTGATTTGGTACTATTTTCAGTTCATTATAAAAAAAGCAAAATATAAGCTTATATATGTTTCATTCAATATATTTTCCCTGTTTGCGACTAACTTTAGATTTCAACAAACAATTTTTTTATTGCCTTGTTACCATTGCAATAGAAAAACGCATTATTTTTTTATTTTGAACGTAGCGATTCCCCTTCATTTCGTTTCGTATTGCTCTCGTAAAGCTATCACCCAAAATAATAGGGTGTTTTTGTTTAAGTAACAAAGGGTTGCGATGTAGACGAATATATCAGAGGCGGTTTATCGAATTTACACACGTAGGTATGTACGTAGTTCTTTTCAGGCGAAATATTTCGCCCAAACAATGCAATAGCTGCTGCTTACATACAATTCTTTTTTATTACGGTCCAGTTTCATAATGTTTTATTACTTTTATTCATGAACCCATATGTTTTTGAATCAGGATGTTATAGGCCCCCAACGCGAACGAAAAAGAAACTGTTCCTTATTTATGTGTCTCATACGTATTGTTTTATTATCGTTTGTTTCTTATTGGAAAATAACTTGCATGACTAGCATATAGTATCGTAGAATGAGCAAGTATGTAATATCTTACCTGAATCTAATAATTTTAAGGAGTCCAATGCCAACATCAGCCCTATGTGGTCGTGATAGTAGCCCACTGAGACGTATACTGCAAATAAATGAAAATTAAGACAAGACCACTCAATCCTTTAAACAACCTGGTTATAAGCGTAAACTTTATGTATGCTTTACTTAGGATAACTAAAGCATAGTCCATAATTTTATAGTTGTACAAATTACTGGAAGTTTTTAAATAGCTTTCAGTAATTAATTTGTATGGCATATATACATTTTCATTCATACGATTTCTCTCATTAACTGAACGTACGGATCGAGTTTCTTTTAATTAAACGTGTACTCACTTCTCGTGTCTTTGTAAGTTTCCCGTACGATGTCCAGGAACGGGTTACGAGTGAAGTTTTCTCTTCTGTCCTCGTAGTAATACGGTTGTCGGTAAACTTGCACCGTCCTTATCGATATCTTTCTCTCGTTCGCCGCGGTAATTATAGCGAACGCTAGTCTAGAAAAATCATGATTTGGCGCTTTCAAATACACGACCGCGACCTGCGAAAAATAAATTCAATATGTGACTCTAGAATCGCAAGCGTGTTATTATAGTCGTATGTAAACACTTCAAACGTTAACATCATCTCTTGTTCTGGCATCTGTTATGAAGAGAGGATATTTGGGTTGTTTACGTTCATTTCGATAAATATTATCATATGTACGCACGTCAATGTTGACGACAGTGGAGCTTTTAGGTAGCGGACGAAATGTTCAGTAAATGTTTACATGCATGAAATTGAAATGTGTGAGCACGGCGACTACGGAGCGCGAGATGTCGATGTCGGAGGGCCTGGTGCGGGCGAACGTCGCGTACACGCGCTTGTTGGAGCTGGCGACGTCCCGGCAATACTGGTAAAGAAATGAAAAAGTTAACATTCAAGGTAAAGGTATCAAGCAATATAGATATTTTAAGATGAATATAGATTAAACACGTCAGTTTTTTTTATCTATGTACGCTAGCATATTGCCTGATGGAAAGCAATGATGTGGCCAGTGATTTAGTGTGCTTGTCTATTTAGTTTGAAGCTCAGGCTGCGCTTCTCGGGGAACACAGATGGGGTTAGTTTATTTCACTCGTTGGCAATCCGGATCAGGAATGACAAAGGAAATTGCTTCGGCCTGGTTAGTGGAGCGTTTAACTGACACGGATGGTAATCTGCCGTATGTCTCCGGCTACTCCGACCTCTGGTAGTAACAGGGAGCTGCGGGTATCAGATGATTGGTCTTTATACATGGAGACATTTGGTACTCTGTGTTCTCTGCTGACCCCGCAGGGGGCCTGGCGTGAAAGTATAACAATAAACTTAAGATGTCCTTTATAATATTTGTGATTTTGTATACATATACCACAAGTATTGTCGATTGTTATCAAAATTAAACGCCACGTATTTTGGGTTAGCTTTCCCGATTATACGATGTTGTAATTATTTCTATTTATAAACAGACAATTGTATAATATAAACTCTGCTGTTTCTAAGTACGACATTTTCCGTTAATATGAAACATTAGGATCATTAGGTATGTTATACAGGGCTTGCTACACACATATATATTTGAGTAGTAGGTAAAAATTGTGGGCATTTTCTTAAAAATTCCAAGGATTTTCTTAGCATTACATTTAGGTAAATAAAAATGGGATAATATATCATTTTCTGGAATCTCTGATTACAATTTATTAGCCAATTATTGTTTAAAAGTTTAACAGCGTCATACATTTTTATCATTTGCTTCATAACGTATTAATTTTATTCTCCGCACGGCGTTTGTGGCGACGCACCAACACATAAAATATGTACATATGTCACATCAGACTTGGCAAGTTGTAACAACAGGTGAAACAGTCACGCCAACATCAGTATCGTATAACAATACAGGTATTACAATTGAGCCAAAAGGAACTTTTACAGACACGAAACGGAAATTTGATCATTAACAAGGAAAATCTACATACACATTTTTTTATTTTGTACCATGTAACAATACATTAATAGTATCTTATAAACTAATGAACTGGATTTTGAGATTGAAATTATAAGTGACAATGAGATTAAAAATGAGCATAAAATGAAACCCAAAATGACTGGGCAGTGCGTCTGTCGCAACGGACGTGAGCCGCGGGCGTTAATGTCAGTGTATTTAATGTTGACGGCGGAAACTTACGTAGCTGACCATCGGCAAGTTGAAAGCCGCAGCCATCCTGCCCTCGTGCACGCACGTCTCCTGCGGCCCGATGAACGCGGTCACGTTCGCAGCCCACAGCGCCGCCACCTGCTGACCCTCATTACAATAATGACACGCTCAAAATCCGGTCACCTAAATGAGCCGCTATAATTTTTTACATCGCCAGATTGCGACTTGTTTCAATTTGTTGTTTCCTTATCGAATAACGAGATGCGATGCAAATGCAAATTTTTAATCATTTTCCCCTGTCATATTTATATTTTTATTTCGTGACTTGTCTTTTTATGCATTCGTGTTTCATAAGTACCTATACATATTTATACCTACATTTTAAATGTTTTTCTTATTATTTGTACTTTAACCTATTCGTAAGTGAATATAAAGGTAAGAGAAGTGTAAATGTATGTAATGAATTGTAAATTTATTAGCACCTAACTATGAGAACAAACGTAATTTTCCACAACATCGCGTGTTCACGGCGTCCAAGGATTACCGCAGCGATAAAGGCGAGTTACTGTGCACCAAACGTCTTAGAGAAAAGTGTCATTTTACTAAAGGTATGTAGTTTATAATGCGCGGGTTAAACCAACTTAGCAATTAGTTTAGTTTACTTTGAGCTTTCCTTTTCGTATTAGGTGATACTATCCAAGCGTAAATGCACATAATCATCAAGGGATAGCTACTTATGTAATTTGTAATTATATAAATATCTAATCATAAAATACGCAGCGAAAATGTCAGTCGATATTTTATTGGGTGTAGACGTTATAAAATATCATTTTTACGAGCTCGACTGCCTTTAAGAAGCTCACATTTTTACGGCAGTTCAGTTTATGAGCCTTGTAACAAAATGCGGCGAAGATTTTATAACGATAAAACAGATCTATAGTGCTTATCCGGAAATGTTTGTAAGAAAAGAAGCAAAATTTGTTTTTACTTGTACGATATGTCACAACGATATTCCTAAAACTGTGTAAAACCTCTCGACTGTTCACATCATTTTATTGTAACGTCACGCCTGTAATCTCCGAAGAGGTAAGCAGAGGAGGGTAGTACCTACAGTCCCACGTTTCACCATTTTCGTTTGCGTCTCATTCTGGAATAGGTGGTGAGTCTGTTGCCATACACCAGGCACGAAACCAGACTCCGAGCCACTACTAGAAAATCTAAATTAGAATAATCGAATAGTGCCCGACCCAGGATTTGAACCCAGGACCTCCCGATTCGGCAGTCGGGCTTTCAAGTGATTTAAAAAAAAAAAACGTAACATCACGCCTGTAATCCCCGAAGGGGTAGGCAGAGGAGTGTAGAACACTCCCACGTTTCTCCAGTTACGTTAACGTCCCACTATGGAATAGGTGGTGAGCCTATTGCCATGCATCGGGCACATACCCAGACTCCGAGCCACTACTAAAAAATCTAAATTAGAAAATCTAACTTAGAACATTTTTGTAGTGCCCGACCCGGGAATCGAACC
>DWDU01000601.1:0-17946 GCA_018245575.1 Jemadia suekentonmiller | reverse complement strand
CTTCTCAAACGATTCCTAACTACCCACCAGTTATAGTTAAACTACTTTAATCGATTTCGGAAATGGGGATATCTCTCCAGTATATTTTAATAACGGCAACCCGACCTCTATAAAAGTTATTAATAATGGCCCAGGAACGCCCTGTGCGGCTATGTGGTTAGTCAACGATAATCTCAGCGCTACAAGATAGCGTATTAGCAAAAATTTTCTTTATCATGAACATTGGTGAAATAAATTCGTAATTCCATGTGAATGTTAACTTATTTGAAACCTTCGGCGGGAACAGCCTTCCTATAATATGATTGTAATTGCCTACGCAAGCAGCGGCTCGGCCGGCGAGCGAAATTGTGATGCAAGACGCGGCTCGAGGACTCGCGCAGATTCAGAATGAAGTCGCTACTTGCACGTACGCCACGGTTCACTTGTTAAGAAGACCGCAGCGCGAAAACCAAATATTTACTGTTGCATTCGAAATACAAAAAACTTTGCACTCGAAAACTAGCCACCTTGAAGCTGGGAGGATTGTATTTTGGGCTCTCCTCGGTACAGTTCTCGAGTGACCGGGGCGGTTCTGGGAGCCAGTTTATTGCGCGACCAAGCTTGTTTGCCGAACGCTTCACGACTGTTTTCGTGCTAACTCCGGCAATATAGATGTGCTACGACGATACAAATCAATACAAAGGTCCCAAACGTTTGTTTAAAAGTATAAAACAAAAAGAAACAATAATATAAATATAACAATATTTTCCATTAGAGTAATAAACAACAGAGTGAAACATTAATGAAATCTTTTCATACAATAACACTTCGTTTTTATTCGTTGAACTTAGTGAAAAGATTTTTCTTGAATATAATTGAACATTTGAAATTTTCAATTTGCTCGCTTTATACAAATAGAAGACGGGAGAGAAGTAACAAAGCTTCGTACGCCTTATTCTGATCATATAATTTTTCATTTCTTTTATCTCTCTCTTTCACACGTAACTCTGCGAGTATCTTTTATGTTAGCGTGGAATTACATTGTAGAAAATTAGCGCTATTTTTTAGTCTTTTCATTACTGGATTGTTAAGGCTTTAACTATTGTCTTCTACGCTTATTACGTATCTAAATTATTTGTTGATTGTACGCAACTGCGTTTTGTTCCGATGATTAACTATCATACTACTGTTATATATTAGATACATAAATTAGCTGTTAACGTTTTTTGAATTTCACTCCATAATGCTACGTATTTTACGGCTACATAATAACTATTTCCCGTTATTCTGAAGTGGAGACAGTTATAACTTTAATTGAATACGGCACAGTGGAAACGGCTTGATTACTTTAATTGTGTGAAAATACCTAATTGCGGTTGTTTCGTTGTACTGTTGATTATTACGCTATTATGAATTTTAAATCAAAGACAAATCCAATATGGTGGTATATGTACGGATAAATTTAAATCAGTGTAATTTTACAGAAATTAAGTAATCATTCTCACAATATTACAAAAAAGTAAAAATATGGACGTTTTTTTTAACGTTGACCTCATTTTTTCTCTTTCAGGGAGCTGATGAATTTATATACTCGTTTAGATTGTGGAATTTGGATTCATTCTTGACTACTATTGAGCATCTACAAATGTATCCATAATCTTGGTTGGCCTAAGCCCGTTGGTGCAATGGTTAGTGAACCTGACTTTTGCGCCGGGGGTCGTGGGCTCGATTCCCACTCAAAATAAATATTTGTGTGGAGTATTTGTTCTGTGTCTGGATGTAATAAAAATATCTATTTAAGGGTATATTTATATGTATATATTTATGTAGTTTATCAGCCGTCTGGTTACCATAAATAAAACAAGCTCTCTTGACGCTTAGTTTGGGATCAGATGGCCGTGTGTAGGGATGTTCCAAGATATTTATTTATTATTTATATATGAGATTTATAATGATGCCCTTCAATGAAGGTAAGAAATAATGATAAAACAAGGTACGAAATAATGAGAAATATGAGTCAATGAACTTTATATGAAAGTAATCCTCTATATTTGTCGTAAGCAAAGCTGTGAATCGATTGTGGATCTCGTACCGGCGAACGTAATCGCGCCGCGCAAATACATTCTGCACTCGTTGCGCGCTCTCCGACAGGTGGCGCTTGTGTGCACAAGCCCTTATGAGTGCGAGAACAATGGCCTGATGGAGCTTACGAGGGTCCCCGACTTTGCATGCTGGATGAGTACGTTTCACTTATAGATCTGTATCTAAAAAGATTTCGCTAAAAATTCTAGTAACCTGCTTGAATATATAACGGAAGTGACTGCCATTTTTTTTACGCAAGATTTATGTATTCATTTACAGAATTGTAAATAAAAGTTTGGGTGACGTAATCATCCCACAATATATACATGTGTGTAAGTTTCGCACATTTACGTCAACGACCCACATGATATGTTATTATTTTTTCCACATTAAATAAACTTAATAATTACTTCTAATAAGAAGGCAATGAAAAAGACAACATCGTATTTCACGATAACTGCCAGCAATTGCCCTACGTAACGAACGGTAAACTGAATTTTAAAATAGACTCCAACTCGTTAACTACAAATGACTGAAATCACACCATGTGAACCGACAGGTGTTCGATAGCTCGTTGGATATCCAGGACATCGCAGTAAGGTATCGATTCCAATTTGATTACAGTGCGACGCCGGTGGTATTGTAGCGCCGGTGTATTCTAAGCGACACTGAGGTTTACGCACTTAGTGATTTATATTTGAATAAATCAATACTAAACACTTTTGTGCCCACTACAATGGAAGTAAGATAGTGTCTTGAGAGTATCACATTATTATGTATAAACCGGCTTGAGTCACGTTTGTTTTTTTGGGAAAGCCCGACTAGTTTGATACCTATACTAGGTCCTTCTTCATGAGCTCCCGCCGATTGAAAAAAGTACAACATTACAAATCGTCATCTGTTCGACAGTGATGTTGATATGACGCGCGTCGTATTGTCCATTCGTTTAAACCATAACTTTGAAATGTGGTGTAAAATTTTACATATATAAATATTACACAATAACGTATAAATTTAATGCCTGTTACAAAAATTAAATAATTGTTCAATAAGTTTTTCGTTTGTCCCTACATGTTATAGGTATTAGTAGAAAAGAATTTCATAATTGCCTTTATAAAAAATAAAATATATTTAATATCATATGATATTATGCTGTGTATTATTAGCCTGATCGCTTGATTAGCTTAATAATAAAGTAATACAAAGACCCAGCGACCCAGCCCTAAACAAAATCAGGTCGTTATTTCCACAAACAAAAAGATTATCAAGATTTGGCCAAAACTAACAGCTACTTCAAGTTGAATAAAGGTCTGAAAAACGCTATAAATAAATCGAAGGAGCTCTTAATTCTTAGACGTGAAAGTATTTCAATGAACCAAAATAGTGCGATTTATATATGTATTAGTTAAAATTTCGCTCAGCTTATATAAGGGGGACTCTTAAACGTTTGATGCTTTAAAAATGCAGTAACCCCTTAAATTCAAATTTGAGAAATTTGCTTGGTCCATTCGAGCTGGTACCGTTAAAAGGGTATTACTTATGAATCAATAGTTAATGAGTATCAATGGGGTGCTTTTGAAACTCACAAGTCTCTGTGTGCATTCTCGGCGCATCATTAATATTGAAAGTTACTTCGAGTCCATTGTCTTTCGAGTGGCCGCCTCTTTGTGTATTATACGTCGACTCCAACTCAAACGAACTACTCATTTCCTTTAGTTTCCCTCAATATTATATCGACTCGAGTTTCAGTAATATTATTTATTTTCATGTCGCCATTACTCTTGGACTCGGTGGACTTTTTTGTTGAAAATTTTAATACAGATTTCTTCAAATTTAAAAC
The DNA here is from genome assembly GCA_018245575.1 of Jemadia suekentonmiller. Taxonomy (NCBI): domain Eukaryota; kingdom Metazoa; phylum Arthropoda; class Insecta; order Lepidoptera; family Hesperiidae; genus Jemadia; species Jemadia suekentonmiller. Next base: position 14,045 of record DWDU01000601.1, on the reverse strand, counting down.
TACATTATTTAGCACTCATCGTCTTCACTTTGTGTTCACTAGTATAGTGTAAAAAGGCGTTGAGTAATAATCGAGCGTGCGTTGTGGCGAAGAACTAACGATACAGTAGTTGAAATTACGTTAGGTACCTCGAATTAGTGTCTAGTAATATTGAGTTCACTTAGCACGCGCTAGATAAAGATAGGGATCAGAACTATAGGACTGGGCTATTAGAGTTACATTGTTCAGTCAGCATTAGATAATTCGTGTTATCTAGTAACAGGATGATTAATAAATTGGTCCAGTATACACAAGTCCACATAATTGCTATCTGTACATAATCTGTACAAGGTAATTTTCCTTTCTGTTCCAAGCTACCGTCAACTTCAACAGCTGTAACAATATCTACAATGTCTTGTAATATTTTTCAAAATTGTAATTTTCATGCCATTTCAGTTACTTATTAAATAGTGCACAATATGAAAGTGGAAACTTTTTTGTATATTAGTTATACTCTCGCGACTTGTATGTGTCCAAGTAAAATGCGAAGTCAAACTCATACAAAGTACATATTTAGCGAAAAAGATCGATGGCGTCATTCGTCGAGAGGCAAAACTTACGATTTCTTTCACTCTGGTTACAGTTCCCTCGTGCAACATAAATACAAAGAAGATCTGGACCGAACCTCCGAGCGAACTTAATACGGCGAAACTAACCGAGCAGAAATGATTTCGGTCATTTGTGTTAGCCACAGAACATGTAACCGACAGACAATTTGTTCAAAACAATCATAAAGGATCTATTAACATTGGTTGTAAAAATTACTATTAGTATCCACTATTAGACTAATAATTTGTAGTAGGAATGTTTATTTTTTACTGTTTTGGAAAACAAACATTATTTTGAAAAAAAAAAATTATACCTATATACCTACTCGTAGATATAAGCTAGTACAAAGAAATTCTTAAAATCAGCTTAATTTCCATTAAAAATTAAAGGTGCTAATCATATTTATTTAAGTTAGTACGATTGTAATGTGTTGATGTTAATATTAGTTAATATCACCTTCCAACCTCCACCACCAAATTCGTGGTAAATTTTAGAACAAATGGAATGCCAAAATAAAAATGGCTAAACATTAATTTGTACATTTCATCATTGTCACAATATCTAATGATAGAGGAGAACGTCAAATAGAATATCTTGATATCTCTATTCGGCATCTTATCCAAGTAATTTATTGCATACATTTTTATTCTATTCAAATAGATTTTTGATGATGAAAAGGTAACTTGTAAACAACGTGGCTGTCTACTTTGAACTATCACTTAATGACAAAATATTTTATAAATTTCTCTGATATTTTGTAAATGGTTTTGGCATATGCATGTAAATATGTCACACCTACACTGCAATTAATGGGGAATTATTGGGCATTGCTCTGTCCAAAATTCGTGCAAGCATGAATGTACTATTATTCTTGCAAACCGATAGTGCTGCTTCTAGATAAAGGACTCTGTAATACATAAATACTATGTAAATAACATAATATCGCATAATGTTTGTTATAGTAAATAACACGAATAACATTTTTAAACAATATTTTGTGGCTATTAGTGGTTTCGTACTATGATTATTAATGTTATATTTAACGAGGAAAACAACTCTGAACTCACAATAACAATTCTGCGATGAACACATTGTCATCGCTTATCTTTACTCGCTTATAATCAGACCTGGGAATAAAGAGGAAAGTGTTTATTTTACCATTGTAAACAACTTTTCTTTTTAATGAAATTCTAGTAATGTAATGCTGGAGGTAGGTTATTGCAAGTTTTTTTACTATTTCATTTTAATCCAGCACTCAACATCACTGACAGCCCGCCGTAGTTATAGTGCGTTTAGAAAATGCAACAGCGATTTAATATTACATAAGGCTCGCCTCAAACGTCGTGCCCTCGTTAAAATTGTGACTTGATATTTTAGTAATAATAAAATAACGATAAATATAATCTAATACAATAAAAATGAAATGAATTTCTAATCATACTTAAGCCTATTGGACATTTGACTAACTGATTTCTTGGCAACGTTCGTAGGCATGCAAGAAAAAAAAAACCTTAAAAACCCAATTTTCTCACTTTCAAATAAAATTGAAAAAGACGGATAAAATACTGAATAAAAAAAGAAGCCGGGACTAAGTTCAAATTATATGCTTGCTATTAAGCCGTGATTGGCCTGGGTCTCATTTTTCTGAACTTCCGAAAAAAAAATCCTGAACATCACGACTCACGAACGGATGCGGTCACACCCTTATACCATTTTTCCCGTGAAACTATTTTAATTAAAGCCGACCGATCGGAAGGAGTTTATAGAGGGACAAATCGTTTGGGAGACTATAGATTGGGAATGTTCAATTTCGGCGGCCGACTTTCTATGAAGCCTCGATACGTCCAGTAATTGTCGTCGACATTAACATTTACGATAATGACCGCGCCGTCACGTCTTCGGCAACAAGCCCGACGTTAAACTCTAACACGTTTCATGTGTGCTGTTAGATCTGACACGAATGATGAATACCGATTTAATAAGACTCTGTTGGATTTAAAATTTACTGGTGTTGTTCATTACAATAGGAGAAAACAGATACTGACATTAACAGATAATAATTTAAACATGTAGAAAATTGTAAAACTTGAAACAATGTGTGTGAAAAAAAACTGCTTAATATTAATTAAATCTGTAACGCTTTATATGCATTAAATACTAAAATATAATATTACCTATAATAAATAGAAAGTGTTGACTCTTAATTTCGGAATCTATCTTTACACATCATTAGCCGATTTTCGAAAAGAGAAATTAAATGGTCCATGACGTGTTTACCATTAGGTAAACATATATTAGATTAATGTCACTAGAATTGTACTTATGAAAGCCTATTATTAAAACGTGCTCCATTAAGTATTACACAGTTACAAGCTGCACTGTCTGAGCGGGTGGGTCACTCCACTGAAGCACTTCTAGCTGGAAACTTGTGGCACATTCTGCAGTGCGGTGAAATAATTACAAGGCAATTTTATTATATGATGAAACCATTTAAGACTATTTATGAAATTAAAAAAATGCCGTATTTAAGATTTGACTGTGTAAATAATAAGAAACGTTAATCTAATCCTACTTAATCTGAAAGGTTATTATATTACACAATACAGAAAACCGGTTAAGGTCTTCAGTAACTGTATTCAAGATATCCATACAGTTAATCTCGTCTTAATTTTTATCTATTAAAATGACAGCTAGACGTTTAAAAATGCGCAAAATTAGGGATTTTTGTACATTTCTATTTCATATCTCACTTCGTCAGGTCATTTAAAAAACTAGCTTTTAAATATAAAAATAAATACATTCCTGGAAACAAACGTCGCCTTTGCTGGTACAAAACGTGACAGTTTTAATCGTTCTGCAAACTAATACAATATTTCAATTTGGAATATGATGAAGCAACAAGACAAAACGACACAAATAAATTGTTGAATCTTGAAAACACGAAATTCCTTTTGTACTTTTCTGTATTGTCTTGTTCTTATACTCTTTGTTACTGCTTCTACGTCCCTCTTTATTTTGTGTGTGTATTATTGAAATAAAAGAGCATAAGAAAAATGTGCGAAGAGGTTTTCCTTATACAAATTCCTTATACAGTAAAGCGTATGTAAGGATATGATTTGACAACTCCTATTATTGTAATATTTGAACTGCTGCCTATTTAAAAACATTAATGTTCTTATTTTGTATAGTCCCTGATCACAAATAATGCTAGGAGCAAATAGCATAACACTATTAGCATATTGACGATATATGCCAAAGTCGACAGTTTTAATGCAAAGGAAGCACTTAAATGTACATGAAATTTACCACTTGCAGTCATTCAGCCAAGGAACAATTAAACGCGATACGTGAACGCATTAAGGCTATGAGAGAATACTATTAGTTACATTAATATATCGCAACGCCAGTTTTTACTGAGTAGCTTGGGTATCGAATAGCAAATGTTTTTATCAGACCTGATGTACTTTTGTAACTTCTACTTCTTTTCTTTCTTGCTTTTTCTTTTTGCACACGTTCATATTATCTATTGTACACCTACACTGTGCATACGTGAGTACGTTGACGAGAAAGTAATGTTAACAGAAGTGATATCAAAGAAAGAAAAGAAAAATAGCCCATCAGTCACGTGTGAACAATGTATCTTATATTATTGAACACTACAACTGTTGCGCCTACAGGCAAATGTAACATAAATAAAATACGTCGACAAATCTATAGATGCATTATAAATCGGCTCGAACACTTTCGTGAAACAAGCCTTTTGAACGACGTGGAATAATAATAAGTGAATGGGGTGTACGTGCCTCGTATCTGTTTTGCTCATACCCAGTATAAAAAAAATACTTTTTGCGATACGTACGAGACGAGTCGAGTTATGAATGTACCCTTATCTCACCCCTCGAGCTCTCACCGGGGAGTCTAGCCTCCGTAATGACGCGTCTCGAAAGATGCAAGCCTAAAAACCTGTAAGCAGCCTTGCAATTTTACGGTCCGTTGTTAGCTGCCTACATGCGTGGACATGCACACATTTGTGTAGTGTAATAAGTCGCTATACCGCATAATAGCCGTGTAAATGGTGCCTTACTTACATAAGAAATTTCTATGTGAAATAAAGAAAATTTTTCCCCTTCTGTCACATGTCACATGTTACGGCTGGCAATAATAAATGCAACGCCCACGTTTAAAATTCCGTTTGATTGCCAGCTTGGCCCTTTTATTGACTGTGGCCGAGTAAAATGATATTTTCCTGACATTTATCATTATGAATTCTTAATATTGTACTGTTAGGGAGGAAACTTGGTGGCAATTTAATAAATAGTAATAATAACTGAACACTCCGATAAAACAATATTTTATGGGTCAATATGATGTAACTAATCATGCTTTATATCAAAAGTAAGAGGATTGGAATGTGAAACTAGGAAATAAAGCTAAATATTAGGTAGGTAATTGCATTGATAATGAACATTTAATAGTACATCGTATCTCGTTTGATCTGGCAGTTGTCAGGTGAGAGTTTGCCTACTGCCACCTACGGCACGTAAACGGCACCTACGGCACCTAGGGATTCATAAATTTAAAAAGATCAATAAACTACTGAAGTTTCATACGTGGCGCTGTGATTCTCCTTATGTAAAAGTTCAGTTACACTCAACATTGCATGAACATGTTAGCGAGTTCCTGTCCTCAACAAACATCAGCCCACCTCTAACGTACTCGTACCTACTATCATTTTGGTAACATCATCTGTAACATAAAAGAAGTTAGGAAGGCACGACGGCTCGCTATATTTCTCCAGCTTATTGCCTGTCAACAGCTATAACACGGAAAAGGCATATATATTACAGCTGTAAAAGAAACTTTGTGTTGAAAAATACTTCGAAACATTACTGAACCCGCAGTTTTAATACGGAATAAAAGTTCAAAGTTTATAACACAACTTTAAGCTCTCATTATGCACAGGACTTGGCACTCATTAGTGGCCAAGTATTTACAATAAAAGTTGGGAGGTTCAAGTAGTTTTATTTAAAGTAAGAAGTATTATCTCACTATTAAAAGTTAAATAATATATAAAAACGTATATTTTCAATATTTAGTATGTTTGTAACAATGAATTGATATTGCCTGGAAACGCAGTAATTTCCAGTATTTGCCCACCGAAACGCTTTAGGGACTTGATTTCGTATTCAACCGACCGTTTTCCACTATTCACATCTTCCACATTCATTTTTAATATGAACTGCGAGCAAAACCGTTCTACAAGCAACATTACATAAATTGATGTTTATTTACATAAAACACAAGGCAAACGTGCGGCGAGCCGTACAATTTATTTTATTTAAAAATGGGACGGGCACATTCTTAAAGCATTCGTGTTTGTAGTGACAAGACGGAGCGTTGGAGTGCCTTTGTAGTCGGCCACCGGGGGCTTCATTAGACGCCGCCATCGAGCGCCGAGGGATGGCGACGTCGCTCCGCTCTCGGATTCACCGGCACCACATCCAATGTGAAATATATCATCCATCTTCTTGAACCAAATACGTCGTGCTGCAACTAAACATTCTAAACAATTTGTTGGTAATGGACAGAATCATACACGATAGCTTCGCGTAGCTTTATCAATTGTCCTCATGTCCCTCATGAAAAATCGTTTCATTGAAAAATGGCTCATGTAATCTATGTAAATTAAATCGTTTTTGGCTAAATCTTATATTTGTAAGCTAATGCTAACATAGGCTATTACTTAAAATCTCTTAACTCAGATCGCAGCTAAACGCCTCTACACTGGTTACAAAGTTTGATCATTATTTAGTTACTTAAAGTCGTTACGAAGAAGTAACTCGATAAATTATAGACTACTTTGAAATAATATACAAATGCGTTAATACTGATCGACTTGTACATCCGGAAATCCGAGTACAAATGCTTGCTAGCCGTTAACTACATTGAATATAAATGAAGAACGCACAATAAGTCGTCATTTCGCGGTTCATGTTCAATAATCGGGGCTCTCGATTCATTGAGTTGATGCGATTTTAGTTGGTCTGTACATTCGTATATTATAGAATTCTACGCGGCGACACTGCGAAGACGGTTCCCAGAACGTGCCGAGATTGTTTCATAAAACGAAAAAAAAACGTTGGCTCGCGTTTACTTGTATTATTTGTGAAGTTTATAATAAAATATCAAAGGCTCAGATTATTCTCACATACAAATATTTATTAACGTCACACAAAACAACTTAATGATAATGATATACGTACGAAGAACATAGCCGATTTGCTTTTATGACTGTACGACTGTACGTATATATTTTACTTTTACAGATTTCCATCCACAAGTTCAAACGCGTTAATATTTTCTTTTAATGCTAATATGAAAATAAATCACAAGACGCAATATATCAAGAGATGAGATATGGCCGCTCGAACGCACGCAGCTGCGCGCAGTCCACCTGATCCCCGTTCCCGGGAGAAACAAACACGGTAAAAACTTGCGAATGTTACGAACAATTCCAACTTGTAGGTGAGTGAGCATTCTCTCGTTTGAACGATTCTCTGTAAATTTACTCTATTTTCTAAATCGCGAATGGGTAAAGGGCGGAGGGAAAGTATAATCAAGGAAAAGTATGTTCGATTTTTCTCGTCTCTGTTTTTAGAGAGTTGCGTTTGGTCTATGACTACTTCTATTCCAATTAAATTAAAATCGTTTGTTTGAGTGTGCATAGGTATGCGAAAATATAAAAAAAATGCAAAAGCCATTATGTAATTTGATTAAGTCACACATATTAGAAATTTATTTAGCGCTTTTAAGAATTAGATTTTAGATATTTTTTATTTCTATTCGAAATTTTAATTTCATAATCATTATGATCATATCAGATCTATAGCTATAGGCTAGCCATTAGTCCACAGTTGGACCAATCTAGGCCGCCATAACGACCGCCATCTCGTTCTGTCCTTTTCTTAACTTTATTACCTTATTTTCAATTAATATTTCATGGTACATTTCTATATCGTATATTTATTGATTTACTATGAGATTAGAGTTTTAAATGTATTCGTGATATAATAGTAGTATTTGCATGCTCACGTAATGTTAAACGATTTCAGCTAATGAAAAAAATCCCGCTAGCAGCGTTCATGTCTGATTAAGTACGAATATATACTGCCATACGCACCCTAGACATTGCGACTAATACTTTCACCACGATGGCTTATCCCTCACGATCAGCTATCGCCTCAACGAAGAAGATGTCCCGGAATTGTTGACAATTCGAAAATTTATCTTGGCATGCTCACAGCCTTACTGGATCTGTTTTCCATAAAGGTGATAATTATAATAACAGTAGCAAACTTTTAACGAATAACATCATTAGAAATTTTAAAAAATCAGCAATATATTCTTCACATTTGAGACACGAACGTCAGTTTTACTTTGAATCTATATTAGTAAGCGAATGCAAAAGCCTAATGGTGGCCAAATAAACGAATGAAATTTGATGAAACGGCTAAAATATCGCAAAAAAGTCCGCGTTTCATATTATGTGCAAATATCACGTAGTGCACAACAAAGCGCAGCGCTAATAATACGAATCGTTTGTAATTTTTATTCCAGCATTTTTGTGAATAAATCCTTTTCGGCACAAACAAGCCGCCGGTTTGTCGAGTATTGTTTAAAAGCGCAAACACCGAAATGATGTAGATTCAGTGGAAAATATGACGCGACGTCGTAACATGTTTACGACGGGTTGGAAAAGTTCCGTCTTGCGGCTGACAAGGTTCTAAGAACAGGCGAAACTCGGCAACACAATTTGTTCACGTTTGGATTTCATTATTCAGAAATCGCTGTGATCTCCAATGTTATCTGTCAAAAATAGAAACACATGGAGTTCCATGATATCACTCGGTCATTGGCATGCAACATAAGTTGTGCGACTGGATCAAAAGTTTGATATTACAGGCAGCATGTGCCGCAGTGTGGAATGGAACGTCTCCGTACGTTGGTATCTTGAAGATATATGTGAAGTCGTTGTGCTAATATTGACTTTGAGAACTTAATTGCAGTCGCGACATGTCTGACGCTGCTTTATTAACTCACGATATACAGTGTACGTATAAATAAACGATTGGTAGTAGATATTTACCCAGACCGTCTCGCATAGCGATTGCAATTAGGGAAATATATTTATAATGATGTATTAATATAACATTTATTGGTATACATTAATTTAGTATTTAAACATTTCTTGAACAAAATGTTGTTTTGTTTCTAAATAAGAGAAACACTTTTATGAACATTAAAATGTTTAGCATCGATTTAAAATAAGTTTCAACGCCAAGACGTTTACCAGGCTGTCATAAAGGTGAACATGTTTACGCGCTCGTCAGCGAATCCTCAGCCGTGAGCTACAGATTGTCGTCGCGCCCGCGGCTACGTAGTGTTATGAAACTTGGTCCCAGGTACGTACAATACAAACAATTCGTTCGGGGAATAAACGTCTTTATCTCATACATTAAAATAAACGTTCCTCGTACTTTTTAAATCTGTTTACACGAGTTGATAAGTACATGATCACTCTGTCGTTCCAAGAATTTGTTTTATGTTGATTGTATAAATAGCTGTAACATCTTGGAAAATATGTACTACTAAGGCAACATTATGAGTGGAAATGTTTACAGTTTTTCCTTAAAAATACTGACAAACAAATATAGGAATGGCTTTCCTAGCACAATTGTATGTTACACATTATATGTTAAAAATGTATATAGGTACCACTAGAGATAGTCACAATTATATTTTGTTCCATTATCATAATTTTAAATTTAAGGAGAAGCAGATTAAACAGCAACTATTAAAGTAGCATAGAACTTAAACAGAGTACCGCATGTTGGGAGAGCAACGGTGCAAACAATTTGTTCACCGCTTATACGCTGTGTAAATATTCTTATCTTCATAATGTAGATAGAGGTATTTTGCTATTTGGATTACCGTTGCTGTTTTGGCGAGTGAGCCTCATTTGAGGAAATATTTTATGTTCAAGAGTTACATAATATTATGCAGTGCTAAAATTCTTTCAAGTTATCTTATTTTATTATTAAAATTTCTACGATCATATGAGGTTTCCCTTTTATGTCGAAAATTTAAACAACAACAACTTTACAGATTCTTGTCCGTTATTATGTGAAATACATTTAACATTTATTGCTATTTTAAATTAAAAAAATTAATGTTGACAGATAGACGAAATATCGAGGAATGCGGATACTAATTTTTGTAATAAATTTTCATTTTTTTTTGATAAATTAAGTAATAATTTTTTAGTTCCATTTAAATATTAATTAAGCATTTTATTTTTATCAATATAATAAATTATCTAACGAAAATTATCCTTCTGGGTCAAATCATAACCTGAAAATGTTTGTAACGAACTACGAAAGTAATGTAAGTTCTTTCTTTCTTCTTCTAACATTTCTCAACAATTACTAAACAACTATATACGTACGAAACTGTATGGAAAATATTACAGGGTGCTTTTAAATATTTACTATCCCCTTAAATACGATTAACGGTAAATTTAAAAGGGCGATGCACGTTCGAACACACTTTGTCGGACGTCGTTGACATTGACAAATATTCAATCTATGTTAAAAGTGTTTTAACAAAATGCTGCCGTTACAGGCGCGTACAACGTGATAGTGACATCGATTACTCGTTATAAAATGTTGGAATATTCGAGAAACAATGCCGTTCTACTAGTACGGAGAAGACTTAATTTGGTTATAATAATAAAGATAGAATGTGTAAATCATTAACATCAACCTTTTTATCCTTCCAGTGTTCCCGGGTACGAATAAATAGAACTACCCCCATAGTTTGCTATGTCGGCCTAGTGCGGGTTGGCAGACTTCACATACCTTAGCCAATATGGCTCCTTTATGATGTTTTTCTATATCATTGTAACAACTGGTACTTAATCTTAAAACTCATTTTTTTAGAAAAGAGGTGCCGTTCTATGATTAGAAATGCTTACTATGTCTACATACTTTTCCTTTATATAATTTGCCTATCATGCGTAAATATTATGATACGTGTTGTTTAAAGAATCATACCGTCAGAACAATCAATAATTAATGGAAATCATGTTGAATACTCTAAGAAAAAATCACTATAATCGTAGTATCGTAGAACCGGCGTAGACTCCTGATAGGTGCAAATTTTTAAGGATTACAGCAAGTTTTAGAAAAACGTTAGTCGATGCAATAGAAATGTATTCTTATACCGAATATTGTAGAGAATAACATTAATGATCACTTTCGTTATTGGAAAAGCATTTTAATCAGTAACGGTAGGCTCAAAAGCGAGCTACATTATCGTTTAAAGTATGCATGTTAAGCGCCTTGTGTTCCACAAGTCCATATGTGTGACAATTATTACGGCGTTAAAGGTGCGTTCCTATAGCTAGGAAATCATTCTCAGGAGCGGCCCCTGGTGAGGAATCTGGCTCTAAGCTCACAACACATTATTTTGCATACCCAACTTGAAATATACGTATCCATACTTAAAACATATTATATCAAAAATTTCATTTATATATCTTAGCTGTAAAAATTTACTCACTGATCAGTTAAACTAAGCACGCTACGGTTGTACAAAAAGCCATAAATACAAAGTTACCTTATATACAATTATTTAAGATCATTATGTCTCTCCCTAAAGAGCCGTAATGACCATCTCGACTCAATTATTACCAGCCATGCCGTAAAGCAATTACGGTAATAGTCCACTTAATACAAACGACTCGGTTCACCAAATATTACATGCACAGATATTGGGTGGTCTCAATATTTATGTAAATAATTATTTCCCCGTAATTGCAAGAGCAAATCGGGTCGTGTTTCAACACTAATGAACTCGTCTGTAATAGATATTTTCTGACCTATTATGATACTAAATTGTTAAAATTGTGCCAACGTAATGAACAAAGATATTTTCTTTACGAAATAAACACACGTTTTTCCGTTTTAACAATGGAATACTATACTTTGTTTTGTTTGAATTGCAAATTTAAACTTGGTACAACAAATAATGTTGTATGGAATATTACTTATGTAGTTGAAAAATTTTGTGTAAATGTATTTTGAAAATATTATTTTTCTACAGTCTAATAAGGATAAGATGTATAGATAATACTACGACAGATAATAAAACGGGACGAAAATTTTAATCTTACAACCTTTCAAACACGGGGTGAGAAATGGAACAATAAAAATTAGTTTTGTATGCTATTAGACTATTGCATGTACTTCTATTTTTAAAACGTAACGCTATAATGGAGCAGTATTTCCTTTATAAAGTACAATTGATATAGTAGGGCTAAGCCATGGATACGCTGTAGTGAACTACCGGAAAACCATTGATGGTAAGCCCTGTTATTTATAGGAGGTTTAATCACAGAGTTTGTATTAATGAACAGATTTTTATCAGATCTATAAGTCTTTGAAAGGGGTTGAGTCTTTGTTATGACCGTGGAGCACGCCTGTGATAATTGCCAGTGGCCTGTGCGCCGGAAGTAGATAAAATATGTTCACGCACGCCTCGATAGGTGAGCGGAACCGCGGTCTAGAGTTGTACGTAATCCTTTTTGACCTGCCTCGTTAATGCCTTCTGTTATTGTTAACTATATGTTTAAATATAAAATCGTTGACAACGGTGTGTAGTACACAGCAAAGTTCCACCAGTTACGTTTACGTCCCATCAGGGAATAGGTGGTGAGCCTATTGCCGTACACCGGACACAAATCCAAACCTCCGACTAGAAATTTTAACGGAAACGTCTACATTAATGAAATCCAACAATGATCGACCCCGTTAATCGAATCCAGGACCTCTCGACCAATGTGACCGTCAATTCTATTTATATTTATTTCCATTTAAATATATTGTAATGCTGTCACTCTCTTTTTAAAATCTTAATTTAGTAATAGCAGTGTTTAAATTATTATATACTATCGTAATCAGATTGGTCTTAAAATTACGTGTGAAGTGTAATACTTTGTGCTTCAATCTTAGTGACTTCGACTTATGTCAGGTCTAATATCTGTAGTGATTACTAGGACGAGGTGAATTACTCGTATAAGCGCGAGCGCCTCAATGTTAGCATAAAACATTGTCAAGGATTTTTTACAGCAAAGTAGTTTCACTCGCGTGCTGTATTGTTTATATTAGGTTATAAGAGGTAACTCATATTGCCTGAAGCTAGTTTTTAAGTGTTTCAGTTGTCTTTTATTATCAACCATAATATCAATGTTCACATATTACGTTTCAAATATGGAGAACGTTAATTTTAACGTTCAACCACCTTTTGATCCAATAATTAAGAAATTTTCAAAGAAGGTATTATACAAAAATGCTTGTCCCTGATTATATGCCTACGTACTAATTCTTATGTTCCTAACATAACTGATACATTTTCATGTACACTTTCAGCTTTCGTTTTATCCATTTAAAGTTGAAATTTTTAAAACTCTCTAGTGTGTACTTACATAATAATTTGCGTTTAAAGTAAGTGCTTATAAATTTCAATAAGAGTTCAAGTTTCATTTAATTTTGCTTTATATTATTTATCAAGTTTAAAAGAATTCTAGCACACATGTTAGGATTCTTGTTAAATATGTGAAAAAACTTAAAGTAACTAAATGATCAACATTATTTTGAAAATATGGCCTTACATGATCAACTAGCAAAATATGTTTAAACTAGCAAAACATCTTCAATTCGCTTTAAACATTGAGTATGATCTAATACATCAAATAGAATATACGTATGTGTAATAACGGTAACCACGTATGGAAGAAAAGTTAAGAATACATTTGGAAAACTAAAGTGTGCTAACGTGGTTAAAAGAATAGTTTTCATTTCTGATGGTAGTGTTTAAAGAAAACGAAAGGCCGAAGCCATCCTGAACTTGTAAAGACCAGTAGAATTGCTAATAAGTACATTCGTGCAGAAACTTTTGCAAATACTACAAGGTAAGAAGTGTGTGGGCTCAAGTTGCAAGCGTAGTTTGTATATATGTAGTATAGTCAATTCTGCATCTAACCTAACTTTGACTCAAAATGTGATTATGCCAGAACAGTCTCCGCGCCACCTTTATTCAACTTTTTCTTAACTCCTAATAGTGGTTACATTGTGAGAGTTCAAAAAAGCAATTTCGCTGAGAGAAGCGAACCGAGGGTTGGTAGAAACCAACCCTCGGTTTATGGTAATGGTTCGCAGTCTATACCTTTGTTTAAAATTGTGCAATACTAGTTTGAAACTACGCTTCTGGTTTTTACATGCCTTATACAATAACACAGGAAGTAAGTTTGCATATTTTATTTAACTAGCGAATACAACTATATACAATTGGCTACTAAATTTTCATTTCCCATCTAAAATCTAATGACATGTAGATAA
>DWDU01000600.1:0-17951 GCA_018245575.1 Jemadia suekentonmiller | reverse complement strand
TAGTGAACGGAAACGTAATTGGTGAAACGGGTGTATACTACATTCTTCTGCTTACCACTTCAGCGACTAAAAGCGTTACGTGCGATATTAATAGTGAAAATTAATTAAATTATTAACACCTCAGGTTTGTAAGGATGGAGTTTATTGGCACTCGAGAGTTCTCTGCGTACCCCGTAAGCGACCTGGCGTGATAGTATACTTAATAATAAAAATTAATACACTTGTTTGCATATAGAACCTTTAGTTTCCACTTTTATTGGTTTTTACTGAGACTTTATGCGTACTCCGTTAAGGACGTGGCTAGAAGATAAATCAAAAATAAAAATACACGACCCCTGGCTTTTTATTTGTTTTAACAAAATTCTATAAACTCAACTGTTTCTATGATGTTCACGTATTTTAAAATGCTCAGTATTCTTCTCGACGGAAACATAAAACATGGATAGGAAGCTTATGATTTGTGTATACCACAACGCTCAAATAAACCGTGTTAGTAGGTTAGGAGACACAAAGGGGACTCCAGACAGCTTTATGACTCATAATGGTAGGTACCGAGTGCCACCAAAAATATCTAAAATCGCTCTGGCATTGAGCGCGTAAAGGGAAAATGTCATTGTGGAATTGGATGGGTAATGTCTGAAATAATAACTTGTCTATGACTTACATTTGGCTGTTCAGTGTTGTTTCACAAACACCACCGCGGTGCATGCATTGGACAAAATTCAATCTTAGTTGTCTATGATCGTCATTTAATGATTATTATTCTTCATTATGTCTGGCACTCACTCCCAAAGTAGAAGTAGCATTTTTTTTATTTACTTACAGACTGACCTGCTCATCCTCTGATGAAGGAGTAGTTAGTGTGGGTACATTTCACTTCCAAGATTTATTAGATGAGCACACCATATAATATTATTTGTATACTTGTAAGTAAATATAAATAAAAAGTAGTTAGAGCCTAGTTGAGAATTCCCCACTCCGGAGATCCTTGGTTTAAATCCTGGCGCACAGCTGTATAGAAAAAATGTTTGTTTTAAAATTATGCATCACTTGCTGTATCGGAATAGAAAAAATGATGAGGAAACCCGATCACTTTAAGCAAAAACCATGTGTCCTTGTGAAGTCTGACAAAGGTCAGGTTGCAGACTATAACCTTAACCTTTCTCATTCTAAATGGTGTTTCTGGAAATCTTCTCTTAGTTTGTTCTTACATCATTAAAAGATCTGACTGACAAATGTTTCTAGATTGAGTATCTCAAGTAAATGATGCAATACGCAAGTCACTTCTTATTATTTGTATAGATAATATGTCAAATTAAAAAAAAAGTAAAATCACGAATGTAATCAATGAAGAGGTAGGCAGAGGAATGTAGTACTTACATTCCCATGTTAACCAGTTACGTTTACGTTCAACTATGGAATAGGTGGTGAGCCGATTGCCATACAAAGGACACATTTCCAAACTCCGAACTACTACTAGAAAACCTAAATTAGAAAAATCTGAACCCAGATAAAATACGTAAAATCTAACATACACTTTTGTATTATCGGAACATTCAATATAAAATATTTCAGAATTTTTAATATTAAAACACATGTGTTAGAGTATTCAGGAGGCATTCATTTCATCAGCTCCTTAAGTTGGAGCAATTTCGTGTATGTTATAAACAATGGATTTCTTACATTTTTTTTACAAAGTTCACACAAACTAAAATCCAATTAAGTACATAATTGCGTATTAAACCTTTTTCCAAGTATACAAAAAGCAGCATAATGTATCTGCATATTCACGATCATAAATTTTACGTAATCACGTACAGTATAAACGGCATATGAAAGTACAGCATACACACAATCGTAGGAAATGTTATGTTACTACATACATTCACCACACTTGAACTGTTATAAGCGTATTTATCAATATTTACCGCAACGGACATAATATAGGGCGGCGTGTGGGCGACTAATCAACATTGTCGCCAGCGACGAACGGCCGCGATACAACAATATAAATAAATGATAGATTGCCGCCGCACACACCGCCACCTGAATTAATAACTAAACTTCATGAAACTGCTGCACCGAGCTGCTCCATGACCTTAATAGTCTTTTGCATAAAACATTCGCCTCTCGAGACCCGCTTTTACAAAATGCATTTCTATCACCGCCTACGAAATAAAAAGGGAGTTTTGAAAATAATATCTTTAACTTACAACTCAAGCTACACTGGTCTTGGCTAATCGAAATAAAAATAACACAATACAAGTTAATTTTATTGATACAGCGACTGTTTAACTGTGACATGAAGTGCCTTATTGAACGTTTCAATGCAGAAGTATTTGATCTTCTCTTAGAATTAAGGTTAAACTTATTAGATCCTACTCGAGCGCGGGAAAAGTTATCTACAAATCTGTTTGCTACCTGAGAGTTTTTTTAGTTCCAGTACCTTTCAGAGTATTAAATATTTTCAAACATTAAATTAAGTCCACATTAAATGGAAAATAACTGCATACTGAATGATATTTACAAATCGATTTTCCAGCAGTGGCAGTGGCAGATGAAGGAAACTCGACGCGACAATGTTACTGGTGCGGGCCTATTGCAGAACAGGTGCAACGCAGTGACGTGGCGCCCCCTTGCGGCCCTAAGAACTCGGTAGTATTCACCTGCCAAGAAGGTTACAACTACTGCGCCATCGCCGCTTCTTCACCACGTGAGTGCCGTTATGAGTAAACTGTCACAGCTAAAGTCTGTCAAGCTTTAATGCATACTCTAAATCGTTCTTTGCAAATTTATAGATTCACCTAACTCACCTAACTAATATTTAGAAGTTCGCTCGTGTTATATATGGTTTAAAAAAAATATTTGTTTTTACATGTCGGCAAGGCCTTAATACATGCATGTCCTAGCAGATTTAAAGAGAATATGTCACCCCACGGCTGCAACAAAGTTCTAATAATCATAGTTATTAATCCTTTCCAACGAAATAACAGGAGCCCACAAACCTAAAGCCAAAGATAACTAATCATATTTCTTTTAACCATTCATGAAAATACCAAAATAGCATTTCTGTAATGGTTAAATATAAGTGTGATAATGAAATCAAAATGAATAGTGTTAAAACAGCCACGAAAGGTCGGTGTGCGTTTCCAAATAAAGTTTTATGTCCATGTTAATAAATTCAATATTTTATTATTTCTAGCATACGTGGAGTCCAGGTTCTGCAGCAAAGTGTACCAGGACGAATGTTACCCTCAGTACTGCAACTCGACCAAGAAATGGAGAATGACATGTACATGCCGTGAAGATCTTTGCAATGAAAACATCACGAAGCGAGAAATTGAGGCTTTCGCTAAACTTCCACGCGAAGTAGAAGCAAAGGAATCTCGAGAGAAAAGACATACAAAAAATGCTAGCTTCACACCAACCGATACTGAGAAAACGGTCATTATTACTAATATATCGACCACTCTTACTAATGAAGTAGATGACTCCAATACTAAAGACGACGATAAGCACATTACAGAAGTAATCGTGCCTGAAGAACAAGAAAATATACAAAACATGTCCAAAGATGAAGACGCGGTCACAAATAGATCCTCTCCGAACGAAAATATTAAAACTATGAACAATGATAATGACGGTAAAAGCAAGGGAAATGAAATTAAAATGGATACTAAAAATGAATTAACAGAGACATCTGCCGAAGAAGTGCTGTTGTCTAAAGTTGTGGTGGGAAGCACAAAAACGGCGAAAGTCAAGGAGCCGTCATTATATACAAATACAGCAAGTCCAAGCGAAAGGCTTCCGACCGCTGAAGCACTGCAACAAGAAGCCAGTTCTGAAAATGACGATAACAACACCGAGCACACAACAGTTGAATACGAACCAACTGAATCTGGTGCGTCCGATGGCGATGACAACGACGACGACGACGACAATCACGGCACTGCGGAACCTGGCGACGCTGGTGATAACTCTGGCAACCCAAAAACCATAGACACGCTGCTTCTGGTCAATGGTTTGCTATTACAATTTATTTACAACCGTAAATAAATCAATGAGTAGAGTAACATCGTAATGTCCATTCTTCAGTATTTATTTTAATTATGTTTATGTCGTTTTTCAATGCTTCATAATAAGATTAACCTTAAAGTCGTGTAGTACACAATTCCCTTTATCCATTGATATATTCATGAAGAGTTAGTTTTACGTTAAAAATTGATCTCTTTATGTGTTTATTGTTTGCTCTTCATGTTAGACCCGAATATGTTTTGCGTATTACTTTTGCTTGCCTATTTTGATTATAGATATCTCTTGTTATTTAGTAATATATGTTCTATGAAGTCATATGTTAAAATGTATAAAAGGACGTATCGTAAATTCTATATGGTGTAAAATTGAACTTAACAAGCGTTACTTATATAAAAGAGTCATGACATACATGATTATTGATTCTGTCGACAAAATTGCATATTACAATTTGCGCAGAACTTGTGACTAAAGTATCTCAGAAAAATAAAAATTTAGAAATGCCACCTTTGTTGTATAAAATTATGTCATAATCCATTGAACCACTTATATTTAATTTGAAAAAAATACAATAAATTAAACATTTTGTTGTTTTATTTCTGAATCATCAATCAAATGTAAAATCATAATTTTTTGATAGTTGCCTATTGCCACTTTTAGACTCCAAGCTTTTTGTTCCCTGTGTATACGCCTCGACAATATCCGAATCGAAAGGTTTTACCGATCTTGCTTTTTTCGGTGTGGGCCCATAGTATTCATATGTTGGGGGTGGAGCAATTTCGTTATGATTGAATAATAGATTTCTCGTTTCACATTCTCTCCTATCAGAACCATCACTTTCTTCATCACTCAATTCATTTACTATCGGAGTAGGTTCTTGATGTTTTACAAAATTTCTATATTTGACAGTTGCCTCTGCTTTTTTTGATGAGAAATAGAGACCTTTCTGTGGTTCATATTGACTGAGGTCACCAATGATTGGCGGCGACGGTGATTTAAGTTTGGTTCTTCTTACATCTGACCAAGTCTTCGCTGTTTCTGGCTCACTATTATTATCCTGTATAATTTTACCGCTACTATCAAAAGTGCAGGTGTTTTTGTTATTTTTGTTTGAAGACTGTACAGGTGCAAATTCTTTTATTCTTTTAGACCTCTGCTGTTCTTCGTACTCTTCTTGCGTCATCTGTTTAAACTTTTTAATTTTATCACCTAAACCCTCTTTGCCGATATCCCACTCTCGCACATACGCCTCGCGTAATTTTTGTCTTTCCTTCTCCTCTTCCTCTTTCAACTTCCTCTGTTCTTCATTAGCTTTATTATCAGCCTCATTTCTCTGTTGTGTCAAAAATTCCAGTAGGCAAGCTGTAAAATCTTTTTGGCTTTCTGTAACAAATATAGCACAGTAAAAATTATGACATAAAAATGTGGAAATAAATGATGTGATCAATCCATGAAAAAATTGTATGTTCCGTCTCGACACGACTAAATAGACAGTACTGAATGTGTTTTATCGATAATATGATCATCATAAACTTACCGTTGGGGTCCTCCGGAGGCAGCCCGGCGCGAGCGCGCTGGCGGGCGCGCGCCGCCGCCACGCGAGCCGCCACCAGCTCGTCGCGCTTCTTCCTGGCCTCCTCGGCTTCTTTCTGCGCTTGTAACGTTGCTTCACGTTCTTTCAACAACGCCGCCATTTGCTTACGGCGCTCCGTCTCATTCGTGCTAAACGCGTAGTAACCGACGCCGTGGATGCGAGCCTCTGTGAGAAGAAATAACTATATAATTGCTCATTACAGTGTAATGTGGAACACTGTCTAAACATTCAAAGGAGTGTTTTTAAGTGCGACCTAGTAATCAATTCTTCATGTAGGAACTGTTTTTGATTCCGAATTATTTGCTTATTATTCTTTGAATAAGGCTGTGCTGTGTGTGTGGCTGTGTCCTTTTGATGATTAAAAAAATAGTTTTAATAATTACAGATTATACTAAACATATATTTTGCATGACAGAGTAGGACGTAAATGTAAGTAGTGAAATGTAGGTGTGTACTACACTCGACACTAACTCGAAACATACCGTCAAAAAGCAAATCTTGATAATGAATATCGCCATCTTTGGCGAGCAATTCTCTCTCCTTATCTTCCCATTTATCACGCAACGACTGTAAATAGTCCTTGGTCTTCTGCACCAACAGTGTGTTCTCTATTTTCTATAATACACATTTATATCTATATAACACAAATATACATATAAACAAAAAAATGTAAGCTTAGTAGAATAAAATCAATATAAGTATCTGGATTGTTGAGAGTATATGCTATCATAATCATAATGTATTTGATACATATGATTATGATATATGGTATGATGTAGGATGGTTGGATGGATCGTTTTATAAGAATAAAGTGACTTCTTAGTAGCAGCAACTTTTCTCACTGTGGAAGACAGGTATCTTACACATCAATGGACGTCTAGAACTAAACATAATGTTGTTTCATCAAACAACAATTATCGGATCCAATAGCTTACTACCCTCCAAAATACAAATTGAATTATTCAAGTTTTTCCTCCTGTGGTAATTTATTTAAGAACATACATAACAAACAAGTAATTCCTAAACGTAACAAATCATTTATACTATAAACCTTTTAATATTATGAACATGTGCAAATACCATATTCAAGCTAACATGTTAACAATTACTTCACTCCTTGAAACTCTACTTACTGCTTCTTCCGATTTATTTTCTCCATTACCCATGAGTTCCATTAGTTCCTTATCCCTCTTTTTGTATAATTCCAAATCAGACTTAAGGCATTTACGTGTGCGGCCCAAACAATCCGAAAATTCAACCCTGAAAATTCCAAATTCATTGTAAGAAATTAATAAAGGCTACCATGTCCTCTATCCAACATTATATGATTAGCAAAACATATATTTATTTATTTTCATATAGAAGTGTGTAACATGCCCAAAAGCATAAAAGCCCGAAGATAAAACATACAATGCACAGATGTTCCAAACATAAAACTATATTTTAATTTGTCAATGTGCAGATTTTTGGATGAATAAAATTTCTCTCATACAAGTGAACTTCAATACATTAAGTGGAATAACAGTTTTCTCATAATAAACATAAATATTTACCAGTCACTATCATCTTCATTGTCGTTCTTATCGTGATTTTCTTCTACTTGTATAATATCATGTTTTGGAGGATCCAACTGCTTCTTCTCCTTAAAGTCAACCAGAAACCGGCCGGCAAGTTGGGAGTCACCGGCGTGGTCTGCCAGGTGATTATACAATTCAGCCTTCTTTTCCAATATAGCCCTTAAATCAGTTAGACATTATAAAAATATATGTTAATTCTCTAAAAGAGCCCTCAAAATATGTCCATTGCATAAAATGTCACACAGTTTAAGGTCTAAGTGTAGTTGATGCAATTTATGATACATAAAGCTTCTAATTAGATCAGATTGTGGCCCAATAGCAATATTTCAAATATAAAAAATACAGTAACAAAAATCACTGAAAGCCGATCAAGAGATCCAGGGTTCAAATCCCTAGTCTGGTATTATTAGATTTTTCTAACTACATTTTCTAGTTAACAATTTCTAATAGTCACTAGGAGTTTGGACTTGTGTCTGGAGTATGGCAATTGGCTCACACTTTCATCCATAGTGGAATATAAATGTGACTGGTGAAACATGTGATGTACCACAGCCTACATCTTCAGGGATTACATGTGTGATGTTACATCATGAACCGAAATCATACCAACTGGTATTTTTATGAATATTTAATATGTACAACAATTCCTAAGCCCAAAACTAAAATATAGGAGATGTATACTGAAGCTGCATAAACAAGTGAACATATTTCACTGTTAAATATAAACTCTTGAGTTCATGTTTATTCAAATTATTTACATAAATCAAGGCAGAATCAAACATACATTTTTAAAGTCTAAGATTACACGTAGCTGCTTGTTCACCTTCTATACTAAACAGATGCCCTAGAAAGCCCAATCTAACTTTCGACTTACTCAGACCAAATAGGGATAGAAATATAAAAGCATACAGTGCAGTTTAGTACTATAAAATAAGTAATTGTAGCTTATGAAGAAAAAACATGCATTATATTAAAATGTAAAATCACATCCGCACTACCAGATTAGGTAGTCAGAGGGGTGTAGTACACTCCCAAGACTCATTATTTAATAGGTAAGCTTAGAGCCATACACTGCCATACACAGAATTAGAAAAAGCTCATAGTATCTGGGATTCGAACCCAGAATCTTCCAATCACCAATCACATTTGCGACGACTCAATCAACAAGGTTTTAAGTGAGATGATGACTGAGAATCATAAAGTTTACATAAACATATTTCTACATGGAACAGAACATTCATGTGGTCTGTGTCAAGACTTCATCTCTTTAGGCTCTTGTGCCCATACGAATACTTATAATACTTCATTAAATGTTTATTAAATATATATAATGCACCTGTAATAATTGAGACTCGAATAATAATAGTTATATTACATCAATAAAGTATTTTTCATAATTTCTGATTGTAAACAATCATCTTACTTTGACTTCCGACATGCTTCAAGTTCTTCAATATCAACTGTTGTCAACCTCTCTTTAAATGTTTTCTTGTTTCCTTTATCAGAAACGTTTTCTTTTTGTTCTGAAGTCTTAGGTGAAGGCTTAAAGCAATCTACCTTATGCTGTGGCAATTGTTTTTTTTCCTTTACCTCTTCTTTCTTTTTTAAGAGTTCGGCTTTCAAACTTAATAACTGAAAATGTTTTATAAAGACGAGTTTACCAATAAGTGATTTACTATCAATTGTCCTGAACACTAACGTACAAGTGATACATACTGTAGATTTGTTAAAAAGTATCTTCTTCGAAGTGGGTTCGTTCATTTTGATTAAATAATAAACTATACACTCGTTAAGCTAGCTTTCAACTTCCAAGTCACAAATATCATCGTAAATATTTTCAATTTTATTGATACTGATGAATACAATATACAAAATTAAAGGATAATAATGTCAAGCCATTTTTATCATTATCTTATAATAGTGATTAATTAGTGTCATTTGTAATTGACAATGACAGTCTGTGTTATACAAAGATTTTTTCTTCTTTGGATTCGGCAAGTTATGTAACTATTTGCGTTTGATTGTTCAGTAATCCTAAACAAGATAGACAAAAAAAACTATTTAAAATATATCCTAATTTTAGTATAGTCTGATATAAAAAATCCATTATCATTTACTCCTCGAATTTCGTACTAGAAAATATAACATAAGAAATAGATCAAGTTTCAGATCTTCTGCAAGATTTCAAAATCTTTATCTGCTAAACAATATCTTCTTTATAAGTGCAAAAAATGTTTAAGAAAATTCAATGTGTGCTATTACCCTATTCTGTACGAAGAAATAGTAAGGACCTAGGGACATTTTCAGGACTACTAGACACTTAATAAAATACTAATCACAATCGTGTGTAATTTGTGTATCTTGTACCTTGAAATATGCTCAGTTTAACAAAAACATTTAAGAACTATAACTATTTGGGTTCGTAAGATAATATCTATGGAAAGAGCAAACGTAAGAGTGTTGAATCACCTTTAGAATTATGACACATTTGTTCTGACATCTTTCTTTGCATTGTAGTGATCGTAGCTCGTTTTTTTTGCTAATTTCATGGTCATCCTGACAACCTTTTTCGGTCGTGACGACAAAAATCTATTTTATACAACAAAGAAAGGGTTTGCTTTATAACTATCTGTTAACGAGGCTGATAATAGTACAATACAAAATAGGAAAAGTGACTTATAAGATTCGAATAACAATCCATCGTGTTGGAAATAAGTCTGTGAAATCAAAATGTCAACTCCAGCCAGGAGACGTCTCATGAGAGATTTTAAACGGTGAGTATTTTGTGTTTCCACAGGAACTGGATACTACAATGGAAATAAAAATCAAAATTGTAATGCCAATTCTTTATATTATATCGCCGTTACCTTCATTGATTTCTTTTTTTTTACGACATAGTTATTTGGAACAACAGATCGATTGTAAGCATTCTCTTGGTGCTAATTGGTATCCATTCATGACTTTCAATTGAAACTTATCATTCTCTATCCATATAATGCGATATATTAGTCTATCTTTAATTCTACATGCTAAGTAGGTTATGACATTTTTGTTCCGTTTTTTTCTTGGGACTAAACATAGACTGACAACCTAAATATTGTAATCGTTTGTAAACATGTTCGTTTAAATCTGCTGGTTACTGATTAATGAGGTCACTCAATATGTTTTCAGTTTACAAGAGGACCCTCCCACTGGTGTGTCTGGTGCTCCCACTGACAACAATATCATGATCTGGAATGCTGTGATATTTGGACCTCATGACACTCCATTTGAGGATGGAACTTTCAAACTCACGATAGAATTTACAGAGGAATATCCCAATAAACCTCCTACAGTGCGGTTTGTTTCAAAAATGTTCCATCCAAATGTTTATGCAGATGGTGGCATTTGTTTAGACATCTTGCAGAACAGATGGAGCCCTACATACGATGTTTCCGCGATTTTAACCTCTATACAGGTAAATTGATTTTTTTGAAGAAACTGATGATGTATAGATGAGTATTGATATTATCAAGTATTTTGCTTCTTTATTTGAATATATGTAGCTTAACAGTGAATCCAGTCTAACATTCTGTTGCAGGCAAATAATATTCATAAACTTTGTCTTTGTTTGCAGTTACTATTCACACATTTTACTTAATAGTTTTGATTAATATCATTCATGAACATGAAATTTGGGTCATTATAATAAATATGCATCCTTAACCATGCATGGTGTGCATTGCATGTATTAGGGGAATGTCTAATGTAACCAACCATTCATAAAACTGAATTTGTATATCTTTTAAAACAAGTGATTGTTAAAATTCTTATTATGGCTAATGTAATTTTTGAATCACAATATGTTTTGAAGAAAGAATGCCTTACAAATAGGAGAATTAGAGAAAACTAAGATAATTTGTAGTTTTTCTTATATTTCAATTAGGCTTGTGTTTTATTGCAGTTACACCTGATGGAAAGTAAGATACATAGTAGAATGCAGTACACTCACCTAGGATATATTAATTGACTCTTGTCTTCAATAATTCCAGGTTACACAAATACATAATGTCGCAGTAATAGCATAGATTTGTCACTTATATCTTAAATTCTTTTTAGCTCTCTTATTAGAAAATATGATCTATGGAATAAGGTTATTTTTTGAGCTATAAAATTTGTAGAGATACATGGCTTGAACCCAACAAAAGAACCAACAAACCCAAGAACATAATTTCCATAGTATTTAAATATGTATGTCAAGCCACTAACAATTTGGATTTAACATAATGGTACTCTGTAAAAAAACCCATCAAATAATGATTGATGAAGTTCACTTGACCAGCTTAAAGGACTGACCCTAACCATTCTCATTTCACTACCAATTGCAAAGACCGAGTCTGGCCCCTTTCCATATCTGAGAGTGGTCCAGACTGTGGGTCCGCTGGTTCCATCTAACCAAATAGTTCTTTTCTCTTACAGTATTACATCTATTAAAAGCTAACCTTATTATTACTAATGGATTAAGTTTTTCTATTCCATCCTTTTTTATTGATAGCAGAGATGTGTTGAATGATGATGGTATAATTAGAAGGTTATATAATTCAAATAGCAATACTATGATCTAAGATTAATTTTATCACCATACTAAGACATGTGACATTGAATATGGGAGCCCCTAATTACATAATTATTTTTCTTATTGTGAAATACATGTGGTACCTTGTGCATGTCCACTATTTTCCTCAGGCTTACATAATGGAGGGATCTAGCGACACCCATTTTTATTTTTAATTCTTTAGGATGATTATAATGTAATATATAGTTTTTTGTAGTTTTAGAAACCATTTACTGAGCAGTTGTGAATTATTTTGAAAGCTTCAGACAATACGTAACTGTTATGCAAAAACTATGGGAAACAATAGCCTCCTGAGTGTCACAATTATTCATAGGTTAAAGTGATCACTTACTGACGGACGGTCTGCCTGTTTATCAGAATAAATATTTTAACACCCCCTGCAGTATAAAAAATGCTGCCATAACTGTAATGAATGACCAAAACATCCTAATATAAATCAGACACAACTTGATTTGTTACTTTAATATATTACAGTGTGAACTATACACACTTGTTAAATTAAAATTAGTATTTAATACATGAATATTTTGTTTCAGTCATTACTCAGTGACCCAAATCCAAATTCTCCAGCAAACTCAATGGCTGCACAACTTTATAAAGAGAACCGGCGGGAATATGAGAAGCGGGTTAAAGCATGTGTAGAGCAATCATTTATTGACTAGCAGAAGAGCAATGCAATGCTCAATTGCAGTATCACATTGCACATACGTGCAGCGCCAGTACTGGCTAATACCTCCATTATAACTCATCAGGACAGGAGTAAATAAACACTTATTGAATTGCAATGTACCACTTACTGTCATATTAGTTTGGCAGGCAAAACAGGAAATTTTAGGTTTTTGGTAAAATACTTTTAATAATAAGATTTTGATTTTATTGTCTTGTAATTTCAAAATATCACCAATTCAAAATGTTTGTTCTTGTTGAGTTGTAGGAACATAACAATGTGTGTATTTCAAGCCATTATTAATAAGATAGTTGAAAGTTTAACATTACAGTGTCAAACACCATTTCGTTGTTTATGTACCAAACATAAGAGTTGCATAGAAAAATAACACAATTGCTTGAAATAATATCTCAACAAGTCATTGTAGATATCTAAGGACAATAGGGATTTACTATCTTATTATAATTCATTTCATTAATCTATATTTCATGTTTATTATATGCTTAAATCTGAAAACTTACTAATTATTCATTTTAGTATATATTCCATAATAGTTGCAGTGATATTAATAAATTCAGCTTGTTTAAAAATTCAAAATGATCTGAAGCTGACCCATCAGTCTTGCAAGCACTTTAATAAAAATTAAATGAAAAATGTTTTGAAACAATGTTATTTTTTTCTTTTATTATATTTTCCCAAATATAATTGTATCTTCCTTAATTATATCTCTTGAAAATGTTATAAAAGTATGATATTTTAAAGCCTTACAATTCACAACACACTAATGAGCTGATGCATTATGCATAAAACATTTACAAGTTTAATGATGAATATTGTAACTTTCCAGTTGATCTTTTCTCAAATGTTTTTCCACTTCATTGTTTTATTTATGGGTTCAGTGTCAAGTATATGTGTGTAGGTATGTAATTTTTTCTTTTAGTAAAATGTTATTTTCAGTTTCATAATTGTGTTTTAATCCATTTCCATTAGTGTAAGTAACAACCCTTCTTTCAATGTATTACTCCATTTCAGCTACTAAACTCTCAAGGCCTCAAAATAATAAACCTTTGTATAAAAATATGTTTATAAAATTGCCTTGTTTACTTATAATTACAAATATCAGCTTAGTAATTTCCATAACAAATAAATATACATTAGAATTAATTTATCCATATCGAGAATTATTAAAGAGAAACATCTATTTCTTAGAAATAGAAATATAATCATATAAGGTACACCAAATTAAAGTGATATAAATGATTTGTGATAACATTCACCTTGTCTTTAAGTCTTCCTTTAATTTATAAAGGATAAGTTCCATACACACCATAGCATCTTCAGCACTGTCATGACCATCAACTGAATTCTGTATTATTTTTTTTAAGTACTCTGAAGATAAATTTCTTAATGCCCTTTTGTATGGAGGTCCCATTTTATGCGGGAACAACACACTTGTGTCTATTATAGTGTCATGGATTAATTTGAGAGCTTTAAAATCTGATTCCAAACTGTGGCCTATTAATATTGTTTTACTGGAAAACATAGAGAGTAATGTTGCTTGGACATCTAACAGAGAAGTTTTCACTTCTGCCATTTGCTCTTTAGTAATTCCAGAATACCTTGTATTATAATCAATGATAGGGTGTAAAGGCCTTACAAGTGTTTCATATACTGTTTTACAGGATGAATTAATGACTGTAATTCTAGTCAAATCTAACCCTTGTGTAGTATAACACATTTCACAGTCCAAGGAGTAAATACCATAGTCATCTAAAACAGCATCGGGAGGCAATGTTTTAACATATCCTCTTAAATTATCATAGTCTATGTATTCATAAACATGACAAGATGCAATACAACAACCATCAGATGACCCGTCTTGACCGCAACACTGATATCGTACCTCACCACGAATCCTGTATTTATTATTGGGATGATATATGCACTCCTCATTTACTACGGGTAGACCTTTCTTATCTATTGTGAAATCTTTTTTACACCTGCAACAGGTTCTAAAATATCCTTTTGGTGGCAATTGTTTATTTTGTTTATAAATTATAGCTTGACCTCTGTCACCACTGCTATGAGGTCTTGGAAAACCATTCTCTTTTAACTCTTCTTCAGTAAGAATCCATTTACTTATATTACTGTACAACTTTGCACCAGACAATTGATTACTGTCCACATTGTTTCTATTCCTACTTTCTATACTCCATGACCCTGTGTTACCCACTTTCCCTGTAACTGTTTGTGGCATTTTTTGAAGAGTGTTGCAATTGGAACCTGATTTTTTAACACCATTGCACTCTTTAAGCTCTTTTTTTAATCTGCTAACTGTAAGTACTGCTGAATTTTTATAAATGGGTATCGTAGAACATTTTTTGCTGGTGGTTAATTCCTCATGTTGTGCTCTTGCATAAGCATCTTCTGGGGCAAGATATATTTGCAAGCAATGATCTATCATCATATTTAAATATGTAGATCTAATATTTGCAGGTATTTTTGATGCCAATGGTTCAAGTACACCAGGTCTATCAATGAATTTTTCACTTGGCATGTGAGCCACACGCTGAGAACCTTTCTTAACTGTTTGCACTATAGTGGAACTTGTTGAAGGTTCAGCTGTATTTTTACTTGAAATTGTTGACATTGTTTTCTTTGCATTTAATAATGTTGAAGCATAAGGCACATGAGCTATACGGATTTTGGAATTTCCACTTGATGGAGCAATAACTATGGGCTTAGCCACAATACTGTTGTCCAAATTTTTTGTCGAGTAAAGTGCATTTTTAGAAGTGTGGTATTCTCTTACTTTGGCTAATCTATTTGCCATAACTTGTGCTGCATGTGCCTTATAATCTGGTTTTGCTGAGGCTCTTTGTGCTATCCTAACGTTTTTATCTATTGTTCTAGAAACTCTTTTTTTACCAGGAATGTACTCATTACATTCAGCACTTTGGTGTTTATGTTCTTCTATATCGTGACTCACTGGCTTTGCAGCAGGTACATACTCTTCAAATATTCTTTTACATTCCAAGGCAATAGCTTCTTCATCAGATTCTGAAGACACATAATTAGTATCTAATGTATCAGCACCTTGATCATCATCATTATCTGATGCGCCAGCTGCTGCTGTTTCCTTATTGTTTTTGGCAATGTCATCTTTTTTTTCTTTAGAATTCTTACGTGATTTATGACGACTACTGTGATGCTTCTTTTTTGAATCTTTAGAATCTCTTGAAAATTTTGAATCCCTGAAATGTTTTGAATCTCTTGAATGTTTTGAATCTTTGGATGATGTTTTTGAGTGTCTTGATTCTCTATCTGAATTTTTGGATGATGATTTCTTTTCACTTTTAGTGTTATCCTTAACTTTATATTTTTCTTTTCTATCTTTATCTCTATGGGAGTTTTTGTGAGTTGATTGTTTATCTGAACTTCTAGATTTGGATTCTTTCCCTCTAATTTTTTCATCTGATTGCTTTTTAACTAACTCTTCTTTATTGTGCTCTTTTATATTTGCTGTTTTTAAATCACTAGTAACTTTATTAGTACTAACATTATAACTCTTCTTATCATTCCCACTTGCTTTAAGTTCAGGTTTATTAGGTTCTTCTGAATTTTCTTCATCTAAAATTTGGTCCAATATATCAAATTCTGCCCCTAATTCATCTAGGCCATTTAAATCATTAGATAACTTTATTTTTTTAATGTCTGGTTCATCTTCATCACTTGAAAAACACGGAGCTAAAGCACGAGGTGTTGGCTTGTAAGTAGCAGATGGAATTAGTGTTTTAACAACTTTAGTAGGCTTATATTCCAAAATTTTCTTCTTACTAGATCCCTTATCTGAAGGTATATAATTTAACTTATTTGATTTCTTTGCTTCATCTGGTGTATATTCTTGTATTTCAACACCCGTACCAGGTAAATATTTTTCATTACTTTCTGTTGAACCTTTTGGAGTATAAGGATCAGGTTGTTTAATATCAGTTGAACCTGGGGTATATTTGGCAGGTGGAATATAGGTAAATAAATTACATTCATTGTTATCCACTTGTCTTTTCACAGGAGCACTTGTAGGTTTCCTAGGAGTGTACGGCACAGGTATGTGTTTTTTCTTCTGTTCACCACCATCATCACCATCTAGATCTTTAATATTGTTTATCTTATTTAACTCTGCTATGGGCGTTGGGTTATAGGTGGGTTTCGGTAACAATATCTGTACATCATTGGGTTTTTTATTACCTTCTGTAGTTTCGGCTACGGGCGAAGTTCCAGTTTCCGTTTGTCGCAGTACTTTCTGCACAGCTGCGGAAACCAATTTTTGTAAAATAGAACCATTGTCAATCTCATCATTATTTAAAGTTTGAGGATCCTTTTTAACGTGACGGAAATGACAATAACGCCGTTCACAAAAACCGCTGTCATAAAAGGGACAATTAATTCCTTTGAAATAACCCGTAGAGGGAAGCATATTATTACACCACAAGGTTCGTAAATTTACAGAATAGTTCTACCGCAATTACAAAAACACAAAACATCCCGTGCTATTCGATGGTACAGATTCAACTTCATAAAAAAGTGATGGCTCGTGCACTGTTTTCTGTCTTAATTTAGATAAAGAAATTTAAATCATACAGCCATCAATTTAAAATTATTTAAAACAACTGATCTTGCTTGTGCAACAACACAACACAAATCATGGGTGAAAATGTATTAACAATATATTTAAGAAACGGTATTCATTAACAGAATAAATTATGTGATAATCGAGGAGCTTGAAATATGATAACATAAATAATTGTTATTTACTTAATTGAAGAATACAACATTTTACAAAAATTCGTACAAATGTAAAACAATAAATATTTAAGGACAGAATTTTTTTTATCTAAATATCTCGTTTATATTCATAAATAGTAGACACGTTTATGTGTAGTTCCTTTATTTTTCATGAAAATTTTACCAAGAATTTAATTTCTAATATTTAGTGGGCAAAACACAAAATTAATGTATATTTACAAGTGACAAGACAATTTAATATATATTTATGTGATAAAAAAAACAACATTTTTAAAAATTATCCCTCTGCCAGTGTCATTAAAAGGCATTCTTATTTACATTACATCTTGTTGCAGAAAGAAGTTTCGAAATATTACATCGTAGTAAATCTTGCTGTGTATACAACGAAGGCCGTCGGAGCCTCTCACTGTATACGCAATGAGTTACTGTGTGAATTGGGGTGTCTGTGATTTATAATGGATTTATTTATTAGAACTCTTCATCGTTGCCACTATTCATTTGCGGAGTTATTAAAGGTAATGACTGATGTGATAGATAAGATTGTTGGCACATTGGAATATATGTACCCAGACTTTGGCGTATAATTGAAACCAAACATGTTGGAAGATACTGTTAAAGATTACGCTGCATATTTTAAATTGGATCTATCAAGTAGTTTAC